>JALMGJ010000002.1:198817553-199050053 GCA_023362775.1 Charina bottae | reverse complement strand
TCAGCACATTCAACTATGTAATGAACAAAGTAATTAATACAAATATTTCATTCATTCAGATCTAGGATGTCTTATTTCAGTGTTCCCTTTATTTTTTTGAGATATATATATATATATATATATATATATATATACATACATACATACATACATACACACACACACATACACATACATACATACATACATACACACACACACATACACACATACATGCACATGCATACACATACATACATACATGCATACACATACATACATACATGCATACACATACATACATACATGCATACACATACATACACACATACACACATACATACACACACACACACATACATACACACACACACACACACACACACACACATACACACATACACACACATACACTGAAGCTATCACAAGGGTAATTATATAGCAAGAGTTATTATGCAATATTTGAAATGGTTATATTTCCTCCTGCTCTTTGTTTCCAGTATAAATTCCTAAGTGCACCTATGTCACTATCACTATTCAAGGTTTTTCAATATATATAGCAACTGACTATACTCCACTTGATCAAATGCCTTTCCGTAGTCAATAAACATGAAACATCCACATTCAAATATCTATATTGTACTACTAGATTTTGTGTGCTAAAAGAGGCACCTCTGATACCTAATCTATCTCTGAATACAAACTGGATCACACTCAAAACAATTTCACAATTCTAATAATTCCTGTTGTATAATGTTTTAATGAATATTTGTAAAACAGGACTCATGAAGCTTACCATACAATAGTCATTTTTGTAAATGTTTGTTTTAGATTAAGAAATGTGGATATTATTTATTTATTTTTCAAGTTTTGCCACTGCCCATCTCCCCCCAGAAGGGGGACTCTGGGCGATTTAGCCAATCATCTGGAACAACCCATGTATTATACATTATATTGAATATTTTATTAAATGTCTGTGCCAGTTTTATCCATTAGTTTTAATATTTTTGCGGCTCCCACTGCCTTGCCAATTTCAGTATTTTAATTACTTGTATTACTTCTTCTCTACATATATAAGGCTCTATTATCTATGCCTGAATTATGATGGTGCAACATGTTCTTATGTATCTGTAGGTGACATCCAGCTATGAAGTCTCCTAGGTGGTAATTTATAGAAAGTTTTAGCAACAACATATTGTTCATCTTCACAAAATTGTGTCAGATGGTCACCACATTCATTTGTAATAACTAAGCCTAACCTAATACCTTATCTATAAGATCTTCATATTTACCCTTTCCCACTTTTGTGTACTCATTAAGATGATTAGTTCATGGTTTGATGGTTTGTTTTGGTAATTATAGCACACTTTGAACTGTTATGTAGAATTCCTGTATTACATCCTCACTTTTATCTTCTGTAGGGGCATAAATCTGAATAGTTTTAATATTGACAGGGTGTGTTGCTATTTGTATTTGTATTTCATGATACAGTCTGATTTTAGTGTAAAATACAGTCTGATTTTAGTGTAAATGTATAACTATCTCTGGATTTTCTTACTGATACTCCATTTAAAATTATTAATATATTAATTAAACAATAGCAGGACAAGAATGCATCCCTATTTTACACCCTCTGAGTAGACATACTGTAAGTTCCATTAAATTGCATTGCAATTGTCCTTTATTTGAGTGATGCTTTGATCCAATGCAATGATCAGTTTAAGGAGGTGTCAATCAATCAATGAGGCAGTTTCCTTCAAAATCTACCATGTGGTATTGAATCAAAGGCTGCCCTTAAGTCAATCAAAGGGGGCCTTTTGGTGGGACTATATTTCTCAGCCAAAATATATAGAATTTACATTGGTCCACTGTTGAATGTTCAGCCCTGAATCCAGCCTCTTCGGGGGCCAGAATATTCTCAGATCTCTAATTCTGTCCAGAAGCCGAGGGAATTTCTAGAAAAAATTAAAGAGGAATTGGAGGAGATTCAAATGGAGGTGTCAGATGAGACTACAAAAAAAAAAAAAAAAAAACTTCAGTAGGTGCAACAGGAAACTGAAAGGGATAATACTGAACTAGGCGCTACAGGTATTGACTTTTCTGGCTTGATTATGGATTACAAATGCTTAACATGGAATATAAATGGAGGAAATGCTTCTCAAAAGAGAGAGAAAAATATTTCATTATTTGAAAAAAAACAAGATATAATTTGCCTACAAGAGACACATATTAGAAAAAAGGACATAAAATATTTGATTTATAAAAATTTGGGGGAAGAACTTATGGAGAGACTAATTGCTTTTTCTTATGAAAATTGATGTTTAATGGGGGATTGGAATGGAGTGATCTCCCCACAACTGGATAGAACTTCTGAGAACAATATTAAAATCACTCAAGGCAAATTACCAAAAAAATTTTTAAATTTGATGGACAATTTGATGGGCTTGAGGACATATGGAGACAGAAAAATGGCAATTCAAGAGTATACACCTACTTTTCTGACAGACATAGATCCTTCTCAAGAATGACATGGTTTGGATTTCAAAGAATTTGGCTACTAAGGTTTCTACAGTAGAGATACTACCAAAGACCTTTTTTGGATCATAATCCTATGAGTTTAGTTTTTAAAAGGAAATCCATTTCTTTCAGATGGAGACTAAATTAAATGTTGCTACAGAAAGAAGTGATAGTGGAGGACTGTAAAAATAAATTAAAATATTTTTTTTGAAAATAATTTAGATAAAAGTACTGATTTAAGAAGCAAGTAAAGCTTTTATTAGAGGTTATTTTATACAACATAATAGTGAACTCAAAAAGAAGAGTCAAGAGAAAACACAAGCTATTTTGGATGAGATAAAGAGAAAAGAAGAATTAAAGAAATTTCCAGAGAAGATAAATATTTCTCAACAAATAAAGCTTTTACAAAGACAGTAAGACATATAGAAATAAAAATGAACTATGTAAAGCAAAAAGATATTGAGTTTGCAAACAAAATAGGGAAGTGGTTGGCATATACATTATGAAAATTAAAAGAAAAGAAAATGATATTGAAATTACAAGAGGGAGATACTGTATTAATGGATAGCACAGCTATACAAAAAGCATTTTATCAATATTATTCCAACTCATATAAAGGAAATGACATCTCTCTGGAGAAAATAGGTGAATATCTAAAGATGCCAGAGAGTTTGAAAGAGGCCAATATAGCACTAATACCTAAAGAAGGGTGAGATTTGACTTTGACAAGAAACTATAGGCCAGGGCTTTCCAAAGTTTTCCCGTGGCGACACACCAACCGCTGTTGGTGTGTCACCGCGGGAAAACCCGGAAGCGCCGCCATTGCGGCAGCACACAAAAACCCGGAAGCGCTGCTGCCGCTTTCAAGTTTTTGCATGCTGCCGTTGGTGTGTCGCCGTGGGAAAACCCGGAAGCACTGATGATGATCAGTGCTTCCGGGTTGTGTGGCGACACACCAGACTGTGTGGCGACACACTTTTGTGTCACGACACACAGTTTGGAAAGCTCTGCTATAGGCCAATATCATTATTGAATAATGACTACAAGTTGTTTACAACATTCTATCTGATAGACAGAAAATTATTTTTGCAATAATTTATTCATGAGGATCAATGTGGGTTTTTACCTAAAAGACAGTTAAAGGACAATGTTAGAAACATGTTGGACATTTTGGAATATTTGGAGCAACATAATGAAAAAGAAGTCACATTGATTTTCTTAGATGCAGAGAAGGCCTTTGACAGTTTGAACTGGGCTTTCTTGTTCAAGGTTTTGGAAGATATGAACTTTGGAGAGAACTTTATAAAATGGGTAAGATCAATTTACACTTTACAGAAAGCACAAATAATTGTTAATGGAGATCTAACAAAGCCTTGTGAGATACAAAAAGGAACAAGAAAGGGATGCCCCTGTCTCCTCTCTTGTTCATTTTGATTCTTGAAATGCTGAATAAAAATATAAGACAAGAATAGAGGATTGTGGCAGTAAAGATCAAACAGAATTGATGAATAAAATGGGTTTTAAGATTGAGAAGAAGGTAAAATATCGGGGTATCACTATGAGAAATATGAACGTAAGTTATTTCAAAATAACTATGTTAAGATGTGGAATGAAGTTAAAAGATACATGTTAATATGGGAGAAACTACAACTGTCACTGCTGGGGAGAATTTCTGTGATAAAAAAGAATGTCTTGCTAAAATGATTTTTTTTCAGACAATACCTGTTTTGACAACTGATACACCATTTAAACAGTGGCAGAAGGATGTATCTAAATTTGTGTGGCGGGTGAAAAAACCAAGAGTTATATATAAGGTGTTACAAGATGCAAAGGAAAGAGGAGGATTGGGTTTACCTGATTTGAAATTGTATTTTGCAGCTTGCTGTTTGGTTAGGATGAAAGAGTGGGTGTTGTTGAGAAATAGAAGGCTCTTGGAATTAGAAGGACATGACTTGATATTTGGGTGGCAAAGATATTTGAGGTACAACAACGTCAAGGTCAATGTGAATTTTAAAAATCATTATGTTAGACATGCCATATGGAGAAAATGGAATAGATACAAACCCAAGTTGTGCCCGAAAACACCTTTGTGGCTCTCAGCACAAGAAGCACCATATCACCGTAGCACATCACCGTAGCACATTAACCAACCAAAACCCTTCAGAACATCTTAAGTAACCCAAAAGACCCAGTAGCCCAAGAAGAAAAAACAGGAGTTATCTACAACATACAGTGTAAGGACTGTAACAGCCACTATGTAGGACAGATGGGCAGAAGACTAGCAGAGCACATCCACAAACACCAACTAGCAGTCAAAAGACATGATGAAAACTCCTTAATCTCACAACACATGGACAGACTCAACCATACTTTCAACTGGGAAACTGTGAGCTTCTTAAACAAAGCCAAATCCATAAACGCTAGAGAATTCCTGGAAGCTTGGCACTCAGACAAAGCAGCCATCAACAGACACATAGAGGTAAACAACATTTACATACCATTCATAAGAGACAATAGAAAAGGCAGAAGACCAGAACACCTCCTTGCCAGCAATCATCACCCAGATATGCAAAGATTAACACCAGGATTAGCACCAGAGGAACAATCAAACAGCACTATATACCTTAATCAAGGAACTATTAACTCGGTCAATCAACCAAGCAGCAAACAACAGCCCAATCAAGGAACTACTAAAGAGAGAACAACACTTCCACCAACACAAGAAGGACAAGCCATGGTATATAAACAGAGAGCAAGTCCCACTTCCATTTCGCACTGAAGATGTTGCCTAGTCTGGTAATGAAATGTCCACAAGAAAACAACAAGGCTCAGAGAGCACCAAGGACTCCACAAGAAGCACTTTATAGATGAGAAAAAATAGGCAAACACAAATGGCTAACTTATCATGAGATACTAGAATTTTGTCAAGGGGAATGCAAAATAAAATCAAAGGAGAACTGGTGGTAGAGGGATATAGTTTTCAATGGTTTTCTTATCTAAGGTAAAGGTAAAGGTTCCCCCCGCACATTTGCGCAGTCGTGTCCAACTCTAGGGGCCGGTGCTTATCTCCGTTTGTTAGCCGAAGAGCCAGCATTGTCCGAAGACACTTCCACGGTTATGTGGCTGGCATGACGCGTGCAGAACGCTGTTACCTTCCCACTGAAGTGGTACCTATTCATCTACTTGCATTTGCATGCTTTCGAATTGCTAGGTTGGCAAGAGCTGGGGCGAGTGCTGGAGCTCACACGGGGCTAGGGATTCGAACCTCCGAACTTGCGATCTTCCGATTGACAAGCCTGGCATCTTACCCGCTGAGCCCCCACGCCCCCACCTTTCTTATCTACTTTGATATTATTAGAAAGATTTAAAGCAGACAAAATAATTTATGGTATTGAACATTGTAAGACTGATTTTGAAATAGAATTGTGTACAAATGAAGAACACATAATTGCTAAAATGTATAAACTTTTATTGAAATTTGAAACAGAAGAACAAGTGAAAGAATGTATGGTAAAGTGGGCTACAAATTTTTGGTTATAATATACAGATGGAACAATGGGAAAATATGTGATTGAAAGGATTAAAATTTACACTATGTGGAGAAGAAGCTGATGCTAGGGAAAGTGGAAGGCAAAAGGAAGAGGGGCCGACCAAGGGCAAGATGGATGGATGATATTCTGGAGGTGACGGACTCGACCGTGGGGGAGCTGGGGATGGTGACGGCCGACAGGAAGCTCTGGCGTGGGCTGGTCCATGAAGTCACGAAGAGTCAGAAGCGACTGAACGAATAAACAACAAAATAATCTTAAAGAGGATTTTTATAAAATGATGTACTGTTGGTATATGTCACCAGAGAAATTGTCTACAATGTATAAGGGCACTTCAAATTTTGAGTGTGAACAAGAAGCAGGGACATATTATGCTTGGTGGACATGTAAAAAAGCTGGAAAATTTGGATTCAAATGCATAACTGATTCAGAAGACTTTAAAGATTAATATACAATTGAGACCAGAAGTTTTTATTTTGGGATTGATGGATAAACAGTTGGAAAAAAGTCATGGAACTTTGTTTTTGTATATGATAACTGCAGCGAGATTATTTTATGCACGAAGATGGAAAGATTTGGCATTACCCACAATGGAGGAATGGTTGGTGAAGATGATGGAACTTGCTGAGATGGTCAAATTGACTTCTTTAATCAAAGAAAATACAATATGTACATTTATTGCTGACTGGAAACCCCTTATGGACTTTTTGCGTAGAACAGAAAAAAATGAATTTATGATTTATGGTTTTGATGATTAGATAGATTATAGAAAGAAGAGAGAGTCATATTGTAACTTTAGAGTAAGAGGTAAATTTATAATTGTACTTATAACTGTTCAGTGGAGCTTTCCTTGCATGTTTACATAGAATTGCAGCCTAAATCTCAGAATGGAATCATATTTACTTTGATTGGGGGAATGAGGTCAATATTGAATATTCTCCAGTTTGTAGTAATTATAAAGTTTTATTTTAATCATGTAAAGTTCCTATGTTTTGTTAATATTTTGTGTATAAGATCTGCGATTAAACTGATAATGAGTCTATTAGAGCACTACCACAATGTTAATAGACTTCAAAAATTAGACTTAATGAATATTAATATTATAATTAATTTAATGAGGTAATAAATATAATTAATTATTCATCTAGGGTTAATTTAAATCTCTGAAGTCCTATAGGTAGAAAAATGTTCAGTGTTTATTCAAAAGCATCCATGTTACTGAAAAAGACTTTTGGATTAACCATTGATAGTCCTTTGAGGGAGAAAGCTCCTGTTTTCTCTGTTTTGTTAGCTGTATGTTTAGCTAACAAATTGAAACCATCTTTGATTCTTATTAACTAACTGTGAATAGAACAAATATTGCATTTTTAAATTAATGGTTCTTTCCAAAGAATCCTGTAAAGTTCACTAATACTTACTTGACTTTAGGGGACTTTGGAAGAGTAGAGATACTGGAAGAGTCTGAGTAACAGAACTGTAAGCTCTTTGCTGTTTTGTCAGTTGATGTGAGATCTAGAGAATAAGGATATACAGAGGAGAAGGATAAGAGAAATGAGATGGAACCAGATAGGTAATATGGGAAAGTTCTAGGCTAATGGGGCAATAATGGACTAGAGCAGGTGTGTCCAACCCGCGGCGCACAGGCTGCATGTGGCCCTGAACAGCTAGTAATGTGGACCCAAAAATCGTAAACTCTTAACGTTATTTTCCAATTTTGTTTTGACTCAATCGCACGGTGATTGAGCGCGGACTGTGTAGCTAGAAACAACGGAACACTGTGTAGGGGAGGGGACAGTGCAGTGCTAATGCTGCCGCCGCCCGCTACACATGTCAGCTTGTGGCGACTTGGCACTATATATAATATTTCAACCTACCTACATGTTTTCTGTGATGATAGGCATTTATTGTTATTATTATTAAGTGACATGTAAGTTTTCTAATTTGATTATTAAACTTTGCTTTCTTTATTTACCTACATAACCATTTACGATGGGCTTGTTGTGTTATTTCTTTAAAAAAAATTTATTCCTAAAATAAATTTATTCCAGCATGGTTTCAACGTCATTTCAAGAGAAAACAGAACCCCCCCAAAAAAAGAAAAAAAAAAAGAAAAATCACGGATGAAGGAAGAGTATTCAACGAAAAATGGACAGATGAGTACTTTTTTGTTGAGACAAATACTAAGGCACTATGCTTAATTTGTAGGGAAAATTTGTCAGTTTTCAAAGACTACAATCTGAAAAGGCATTATACGGAAAAACATGCTGCCAAATTCAAAGCGTATCAAGGAATTTGTCATAAAGACAAATTAGCGGGACTGAAAAAAAGTCTGTCATCTCAACAATTTTTTTAAAAAAAAGTCACAACTCAAAAGGACTCTATTATTGTTGTTTATTCGTTCAGTCGCTTCCGACTCTTCGTGACTTCATGGACCAGCCCACGCCAGAGCTTCCTGTCGGCCGTCACCATCCCCAGCTCCCCCATGGTTGAGTCTGTCACCTCCAGAATCTGTCAGAATCTGACTCTATTATAAAAGCTAGTTATTTGGTAGCAAATCTGATTGCAAAAAAATCAAAACCATTTACTGATTGTGAGTTTATTAAGCAATGTATGGAAAGCATGGCAGATATAATTTGTCCTGATAAAAAAAGTGATTTTTCTAAAATCAGTTTGTCTCACCAGACTATAGCCAGGGGAATTGAAGAAATAGGAAAATCAATCGAAAGTGGTTTGAAGAGTAAAACTGCTAATTTCAAATTTTATGCTTTGGCGATGGATGAAAGTACTTATGCTACAGATATGGCCCAACTTGCAATTTTTATTAGAGGTATTGATAACGAATATAATGTCACTGAAGAAATGGCTTTTTTGGTGCCATTAAAAGACACAATTAAATCTCTTGATTTGTGTTGTTGTTGTTCAGTCGTTTAGTCGTGTCCGACTCTTCGTGACCTCATGGACCATAGCACGCCAGGCCTTCCTGTCCTCCACTGTCACCCGGAATTTACTCAAATTCATGTTCGTTACATCGGTGATGCTATCTAACCATCTCATCCTCTGCCGTCCCCTTCTCCTTTTGCCTTCAGTCTTTCCCAGCACCAGGGTCTTTTCCAGTGAGTCCTCTCTTCGCATTAGGTGGCCAAAGTATTTGAGCTTCAGCTTCAGCATCTGTCCTTCCAATGAGCAGTCAGGGTTGATTTCCTTTAGGATTGACTTGTTTGACCTCCTTGCAGTCCAAGGGACTCTTAAGAGTCTTCTCCAGCACCACAGTTCGAAAGCATCAATTCTTCGGCGCTCAGCCTTCCTTATGGTCCAACTCTCACAGCCATACATTACTACTGGGAAAACCATAGCTTTAACTATACGGACCTTTGTCGGCAAGGTGATGTCTCTGCTTTTTAATATGCTGTCTAGGTTTACCATAGCTTTCCTCCCAAGGAGCAAGCATCTTTTTATTTCATGGCTGCAGTCACTGTCTGCGGTGATCTTGGAGCCCAAGAAAATAAAATCTGTCACTGCTTCCATTTCTTCCCCTTCTATTTGCCAGGAAGTGATGGGACCAGATGCCATGATCTGAGTTTTTTTAATGTTGAGTTTCAAGCCAGCTTTTGCACTCTCCTCTTTCACCCTCATCAAGAGGCTCTTTAGTTCCTCTTCACTTTCTGCCATTAGGGTGGTATCGTCTGCATATCTGAGGTTGTTGATATTTCTCCCAGAAATCTTAACTCCGGCTTGTGATTCATCCAGCCTGGCATTTCTCATGATGTACTCTGCATATAAGTTAAATAAGCAGGGTGATAACATACAGCCTTGTCGTACTCCTTTCCCAATTTTGAACCAGTTGGTTGTTCCATGTCTGGTTCTAACTGTTGCTTCTTGACCCGCATACAGGTTTCTCAGGAGACAGGTAAGGTGGTCTGGTACTCCCATCTCTTTAAGAATTTGCCACAGTTTGTTGTGATCCACACAATCAAAGGCTTTAGTGTAGTCAATGAAGCAGAAGTAGATGTTTTTCTGGAACTCTCTTGCTTTTTCCATGATCCAGCGAATGTTGGCAATCTGATCTCTAGTTCCTCTGCCTCTTCGAAACCCAGCTTGCACTTCTGGTAGTTCTCGGTTCACATACTGCTGAAGCCTAGCTTGTAGGATTTTGAGCATAACCTTGCTAGCATGTGAAATGAGCGCAATTGTATGGTAGTTTGAACATTCTTTGGCATTGCCCTTCTTTGGAATTGGAACGTAAACTGACCTTTTCCAATCCTGTGGCCACTGTTGAGTTTTCCAAATTTGTTGGCATATTGAGTGGAGCACTTTAACAGCATCATAGCTCAGCTGGGATACTGTCTTCTCCACTAGCTTTGTTGTTCGTAATGCTTCCTACTCCAGCAAAGGAGATCGTTACCTTGTCGTGGTGCTGGAGCTTGAGCACCTCAATGAAACCATGAGCTAAACCGTGAAGGGACACCCAAGACGGGAAGGTCGTGGCAGAGAGGTCAGACTAAATACGATCCCTGGGGAAGGTAATGGCAACCCACCCCAGTATTCTTGCCATGAAAACTAAATGGATCAGTACAACCAAAGATATGTCGGTATACCATCGGAAGATGGGACTCCCAGGTCGGAAGATGGTCAAAATGCTACTGGGGAGGAACAGAGGATACGTTCAACTAGCCCCAGATGTGATGACGCAGCTAGCTCAAAGCCGAAAGGACGGCTAGCGGCCGACGGTGCTGGTGGTGAACGACGAATCCGATGTTCTAAAGATCAACGCACCATAGGAACCTGGAATGTAAGATCTATGAGCCAGGGCAAATTGGATGTGGTTATTGGTGAGATGTCAAGATTAAATATAGACATTTTAGGTGTCAGTGAACTGAAATGGACTGGGATGGGCCACTTCACATCAGATGACCACCAGATCTACTACTGTGGACAAGAGGACCACAGAAGAAATGGAGTAGCCTTCATAATTAATAATAAAGTGGCTAAAGCAGTGCTTGGATACAATCCAAAAAACGATAGAATGATCTCAATTCGAATTCAGGGTAAGCCATTTAACATCACAGTGATCCAAATATACGCCCCAACCACAGATGCTGAAGAAGCAGAAGTAGATCAGTTCTATGAGGATCTGCAGCACCTACTAGATAATACACCAAAAAGAGATGTTATTTTCATTACAGGAGACTGGAATGCTAAGGTGGGTAGTCAGACGACACCTGGAATTACAGGAAAGCATGGTCTGGGAGAACAAAATGAAGCAGGACATAGGCTGATAGAATTTTGCCAAGACAACTCACTGTGCATAACAAACACTCTCTTCCAACAACCTAAAAGACGACTTTATACATGGACTTCACCAGATGGTCGACACCGGAATCAGATTGACTACATCCTTTGCAGCCAAAGGTGGCGGACATCTATACAGTCGGTAAAAACAAGACCTGGAGCTGACTGTAGTTCAGATCACGAACTTCTTATTGCAAAATTTAGAATCAGACTAAAGAGAATAGGGAAGACCCACAGATCAGTTAGATATGAGCTCACTAATATTCCTAAGGAATATGCAGTGGAGGTGAAGAATAGATTTAAGGGACTAGATTTAGTAGATAGGGTCCCGGAAGAACTATGGACAGAAGTTCGCAACATTGTTCAGGAGGCGGCAACAAAAAACGTCCCAAAGAAAAAGAAAACCAAGAAGGCAAGATGGCTGTCTGCTGAAACACTGGAAGTAGCCCAAGAAAGAAGGAAAGCAAAAGGCAACAGTGATAGGGGGAGATATGCCCAATTAAATGCAAAATTCCAGAGGTTAGCCAGAAGAGATAAGGAATTATTTTTAAACAAGCAATGTGCGGAAGTGGAAGAAGACAATAGAATAGGAAGGACAAGAGACCTCTTCCAGAAAATTAGAAACATCGGAGGTAAATTCCAGGCAAAAATGGGTGTGATCAAAAACAAAGATGGTAAGGACCTAACAGAAGCAGAAGAGATCAAGAAAAGGTGGCAAGAATATACGGAAGATCTGTATAGGAAGGATAATAATATTGGAGATAGCTTTGACGGTGTGGTCAGTGAGTTAGAGCCAGACATCCTGAAGAGTGAGGTTGAATGGGCCTTAAGAAGCATTGCTAATAACAAGGCAGCAGGAGACGATGGTATCCCAGCTGAACTGTTTAAAATCTTGGAAGATGCTGCTGTAAAGGTGATGCATGCCATATGCCAGCAAATTTGGAAAACACAAGAATGGCCATCAGATTGGAAAAAATCAACTTATATCCCCATACCAAAAAAGGGAAGCACTAAAGAATGTTCAAACTATCGAACAGTGGCACTTATTTCACATGCCAGTAAGGTAATGCTCAAGATCTTGCAGGGTAGACTCCAGCAATTCATGGAGCGAGAATTGCCAGATGTACAAGCTGGGTTTAGAAAAGGCAGAGGAACTAGAGACCAAATTGCCAATATCCGCTGGATAATGGAGAAAGCCAGGGAATTTCAGAAAAACATCTATTTCTGTTTTATTGACTATTCTAAAGCCTTTGACTGTGTGGATCATAACAAATTGTGGCAAGTTCTTGGTGGTATGGGGATACCAAGTTATCTTGTCTGCCTCCTGAGGAATCTGTATAACGACCAAGTAGCAACGGTAAGAACAGAGCACGGAACAACGGACTGGTTTAAGATTGGGAAAGGAGTACGGCAGGGTTGTATACTCTCACCCTACCTATTCAACCTGTACGCAGAACACATCATGCGACATGCTGGGCTTGAGGAATCCAAGGCTGGAGTTAAAATCGCTGGAAGAAACATTAACAATCTCAGATATGCAGATGATACCACTTTGATGGCTGAAAGCGAGGAGGAGTTGAGGAGCCTTATGACGAAGGTGAAAGAAGAAAGTGCAAAAGCTGGGTTGCAGTTAAACCTCAAAAAAACCAAGATTATGGCAACGAGCTTGATTGATGACTGGCAAATAGAGGGAGAAAAAGTGGAGGCAGTGACAGACTTCGTATTTCTAGGCGCAAAGATTACTGCAGATGCTGACTGCAGCCAGGAAATCAGAAGACGTCTACTTCTTGGGAGGAGAGCAATGGCAAATCTTGATAAAATAGTTAAGAGCAGAGACATCACACTGACAACAAAGGTCCGCATAGTTAAAGCAATGGTATTCCCTGTAGTAACCTGTGAGAGCTGGACCATAAGGAAGGCTGAGCGAAGGAAGATAGATGATTTTGAACTGTGGTGTTGGAGGAAAATTCTGAGAGTGCCTTGGACTGCAAGAAGATCAAACCAGTCCATACTCCAGGAAATCAAGCCAGACTGCTCACTTGAGGGAATGATATTAAAGGCAAAACTGAAGTACTTTGGCCACATAATGAGAAGACAGGATACCCTGGAGAAGAAGCTGATGCTAGGGAAAGTGGAAGGCAAAAGGAAGAGGGGCCGACCAAGGGCAAGATGGATGGATGGTATTCTGGAGGTGATGGACTCAACCATTGGGGAGCTGGGGATGGTGACGGCCGACAGAGGGCTCTGGCGTGGACTGGTCCATGAAGTCACGAAGAGTCGGAAACGACTGAACGAATAAACAACAATGCTTCCTAAGGCCCACTTGACTTCACTCTCTAGGATGTCCGGCTCAAGGTCAGTGACCACACCATCGTATTTATCAGGGATATTAAGATCTTTCTTGTATAGTTCTTCTGTATATTCTTATTATATATACCCCAGTACTGCCTTTCCTACTCTTTTATTGACTATGAGAGCTACTCCATTTCTTCTAAGGGATTCTTGCCCACAGTAGTATATATAATGGTCTCCTGAATTAAATTCACCCATTCCTGTCCATTTTAGTTCGCTGATTCCCAAGATGTCGATGTTCAATCTTGTCATCTCATGTTTGACCACATCCAGTTTACCTTGATTCATTGATCTTACATTCCAGGTTCCTATGCAATATTGTTCTTTACAGCATCAGACTTTCCTTCCACTTCCAGACACATCCACAACTGAGCGTCCTTTCGGCTTTGGCCCAGCCGCTTCACTCATTCTGGAGCTCCTCGGAATTGCCCTCCGCTCTTCCCCAGTAGCATATTGGACACCTTCCGACCTGAGGGGCTCATCTTCCGGCGTCATATCTTTTAGCCTTTTGATACTGTCCATGGGTTTTCTTGGCAAGGATACTGGAGTGGTTTGCCATTCCCTCCTCCAGTGGACCACGTTTTGTCAGAACTCTCCGTCATGACCTGTCCGTCTTGACCTGAGTTCATTGATTTGTACGAAGCAGTAAAAATGACATTAAAGCGATTTTATTTCACCATTGTCAACATATCTGGTATATCTACTGATGGCGCCCTGGCAACGGTTGGTAAAAGTGAGGGACTTACAAAATTGATAGAAGATGATGCAAGTGGCTCTGGCAACTCATGTTTGATGAAATATCACTGCATTCTACATTAAGGAAATTTATGGACAAAAGCTTTAAAAATGGATAATGTCATGCAAATTGTCATCAAACAGTGAATTTCATAAGGGCCAAGGGATTAAATCATTGCCATTTCCAGAAGTTCCTTAAAAGTATGGATGCTGATTATGGGGACATCATTTACTTTTCTGAAGTAAGGTGGCTAAGTCGGGGTAAAATGCTGAAAAGATTTTATGATTTGTGAAATGAAATTAAGTCATTTATGGAATCAAAAAGAAAATTTGTGCCAGAACTTGAAGATGAAAAATGGCTCCAAGATTTAGCATTTTTGGTGGAGTTGACCGCTCATTTAAATTAGGTAAACATGCGTCTTCAAGGTGAAAACCAACTTACCACTGCAATGTTTCAAACCATAATAGTGTTTGAAATGAAACTTAAAGTATGGCAAGCTCAAGTTATGGAAAATAATTTTATACATTTTAATATGTTGGCTAAACACAGTCCTGTGAACAGCAAGAAATATGCAGCCTTTTTTTCAGTTTGATACAGGAATTTGAGAACAGGTTTCAAAATTTCCGGAAAAATCATCAATATTTTGGTATATTTTCAACTCCATTTTCAGTCGACATATTTTATTTTTTATTTATTAACGTATTTATACCCCGCCTATCCCCTCCCTAGACAAAGGGCTCTAGGCGGCTTACAATCATTGAAATTCATATATTTATACATCATATATTAACAATGTTACAGTATTACCGCGCATTAGGGAGGGGGTGAGGGAACCGACTCTTCTTCCGCAGGCATTGGACTACATGCCCCAGAATGCCTCGCTTCCGAGTTGGCTGCTGACGTCCAGGAAGTTGTTATCGGGATCCGCCATCCTCTGCCATTATCCATGGGAATCACCAGGTCTTCTTTCAGTTCAAGGGCGACCCCCGAAAGGACGCCAGCAAATTGCACCACGTAAGTGGTACCCATTTATCTACTTGCCTTAGCTTTCGAATTGCTGGGTTGGCAGAAGCTGGGGCTAGTGACGAGAGCTCACCTCGCCATGCGGATTTGAACCGCCGGCCTTATGGTCGGCAGACTAACAGCTCAGTGGTTTAACCCGCTGAGCTACCGCGCCCCTTTAACTATATTACCTCCGAATTTTCAAATGGGATGCATAGAGTCTGAAACCTTTTATATATAGTTTTCCTTATATATATTCTTTTTTGGAATTTAGGTGTATAAATAATATTATATAATAACAATACATAATAACAATATAATAAGGTGTGTAATACTTAATATTTTTTATTATGTTGATCTGTATGTTGATTTTTATTTATGTATGTATGATTTTGTACAATATTTTAATGAATAAAGAGTTTATATAATTTTTTTTTAAAAAAGAGTTGCAATCAGACATTCAGCTCAAAGAAAAATTTGATCATGTTTCTCTACTGGACTTTTATAAGACCTATCTTCCCAGATAAAAATATCCCTTGCTTCACAATCACGCCTTATTCATGACATCGCTTTTTGGCAGCACGTACATTTGTGAGCAACTATTTTCAAGGATGAAGCACACGAAGAGTAAATTAAGTAAATTAGAATTAAAATTTCTGATGAGCACCTTGAGCACCATTGAGAATTGCAACCACTTTCATCAAACCAGACACAGATGCATTGGTTTCACAAAAACAAGGTCAAATATCCCACTAGTTTTATGTTGCCCTCTTTTTTAAAATTTTATAATCAAAAATATAAAAAAATAAATGAAGTTTTATTACTTATATACATTAACTATAGTATATATTTTATGTGTGGCCCAAGACAATTGCTCTTCACTCAGTGTGGCCCAGGGAAGCCAAAAGGTTGGATACCCATGGACTAGAACATATTTTAGAGATAAGGAAAATTATAGGACTGAAGGAATAAACAATCACAAGCAGGGGATGTATTAAGTATCCCTACTTGAGACATAATTAGAAAACTGGGCAGAGAACCTTGATAATGCCACAAAACACTTCTTTGCCCTTCTCCCTTGTTGATGAAAATTTAGCTGTTGCCATTGTAATTTTAAGATTTTTATGTGCAAGTAAAAATTTAACATATTGAGAAGTATCTCTTCCTGGTCTTGATTTTAAAATAGGTCAGATAATAGCCTACCAAAAACTCTTGGAAGACTCATAGTGCAATAAAATACAATCCATGGTTTCAGTGTCAATACGATTACATGGACAACTTTTTTGAGAGATGGGAATCTTTTGAAATCTTCCGTATATCATATTTGATGGCAACACATTTAATCTGGCTTTTGAAAAGGCTATTCTATATTTACCTAAATGTAAATTACTAAAGTACAGAGGGAGCTAAAAAGTGTATTTGTAATTTATTCCAAAAGTCAGATGTGGGAAGTATTAGAACCACTTAAGGATAAAGAAGGAAGGATTCTAATCTTGAAACTAAGAAAAGGAAAATTTTTAGCACTGGCTTCCATTTATGCTCCAACAGAGACAAAGAATGATTCTATGAAAGAATTTTTCATATGCTAATAGAAACTGCAGAGGGAGAAATAATCATTGTAGAGGACATGAATGGAGTGCTAGAATCAAATTTAGACAAATAAACTCAAGGGGAAAAGGAGGAAAACTTCCATAAAAGTTTTCAAATTTATGGACAGATTGGTTTTGATGGATGCTTGAAGACTAAAAAATCCAAAATCAGGAAACTACACTTTTCTTTAGCCATACATCAAATGTACTCAAGCATCTACATATGTTGGTTCTCCAAGGCTCTTGGACCATCTATTAAGGAAGTGCAGATCTGTCCAATGACATATCAGAACACAGCCCAATCTTAATATCATGGTTTCAAAGAGAAAACTTGCCCTTTACATGGAGGATGCATGACACGTTACTACTTCAGGAAGATATACTATAGAAATGTGAAGAAGAATTAAAATCCTTTAAAAAAATGAAATATGATTACTTAATTACTGAAATATGCTTAGCCAGTGGAGTTCATGGGTATTTATGGCACAAAAAACAAAAGAAGAAAAGAATCTGAAAGGACATATTATAAGACAAAGTTTGTTAAAAATTGGAATTTTTTAAAAGTAAGGATAAGTCCAGCAATCTCACCATTAACATCACCGTCAAATGCTTTTTACACCAAGGACAAGTATAGTAGAAAAGATTTAATTACACATTCCAGCATGACAAAACCAGATTCATAAAACAGATTAAAGACACAACAGCAATTGCACGTTGAAGGAAGGACCCTACCATGTTTAATGTAGCTACAAATAACTGAAAAAATAAAAAGTGATCGCAAAAAAGGAGAGACCTTGAAAAAGTTGACACAATTTGAAATGCTTATACAAAATCAAGATAACCTATTAGGACATATCTATAAATTGTTATTGAAATATGATACAGAGGTGGAACAAATTAAAAGCTGTATAAAATGGATGCAAAATTTGAGAGAAGTAATCACAGTGGATCATTAGGAAGAGTAATGGGGGGAAAAGTCAATAAAATTTACGCCAAACTACAATTTAAGGGAAAATTGGTACAAAACATTCTTCATAACTCCACCAAGAATTGCCAAGATAAACAAAGCATGCAACAACAAATGTAGGAACCGAAAGCAGGAACATTTTATTACATGCAGTGGTCATGCAAAAAAAAAAAAAAAAAAACACCCTTCAAAGGTATTAGAAAGAAATGCATCAAAATATTCAAAAAATCCTAAAAATAAAATTTGAATTGAAACCACAGATGTTTTATTAGGTATAATTCCAGAAAACATAAATGAAAAATATCATAATTTATTAAGATATATGTAGACAACAGCAATGATAAACCTGGCACAACACTGGAAAAGAGAAACTGCCAACTACTGTATATCAGACGGGGACACCAAAATTGGAGAATAGGCTGCAATACGGTGCTATGAGAGGAAGTAAGATGCAAACAATAATTTAAAAAACTTGGTGCAAAGTTTTACAGATGCTTGATGTTGTTCCATCTCTAAGACTAAGCAGATCTGTTAGCTCTCACCATTGGGGAAGACTTCTATACTGCTTTCAGCTAGGATGGGATATACAGTAAATGCAACCAAGGATTTGAGAAAATCATAAAATATGTATAACAGTTTACATGTATATTCCATGAAGAGCAATAACACATGAACCAAGGATCCATTTTATTTTGGAAAACTGCTTGCTAAAATGCACTTACTGGATACACACACAAACACACACACACACACAAATGTGGCTGCAGTTCCATGATAACATTTGCCAATTATTTCTTAAGATAATCAACACAAACAGGATGGAATGAACATAAACGATGGAAAAGTTTAAGGGAAACTAAGAATTATTGGTAACAGTTCCTAGACATAATTAGGGATAGCCTCTCTTCCATTGTGTTTATCTCATTATAGGTTCTTATTATATATTGTCAACAGTGATAAAGTTAACTATACAGGAAGCTATGATGATGATTCTTTAGAGGCCCACAAAAGTATTCAATCCAAATATCAGCAAATGTTCTCTTCTTTTGTCTGAACATCTGATGTTGTCACTGACTCAGTCTGCCCTCAACCAGCAGTCTCGGAACAAGATCCTTCTCTTATTGGCTTATTGGAGACTAGCTGCAAATGAGTTGGAAGCTTCAGAATAAACACATTATATAAATTTCTCATCTCATATCAAAATACATCCATTACCGAATTAATGAACAAACATGTCTATTTTACAATCCATGCAATATGAAATGGTTGCCCGATCTATCTGTCTAAATCCCTATTCAATTCAGTTGTTAACTACTTCTAGGAAAATTGGATATTGCTCACTTGCAAATAAAGTAAGTTGACAAAGGCACTAACTTTTAGGGAAAGTAGTTTTCAAAGGATGTATTTGTAGTAATTTAATTATATTTGAAATAATAAAAATAATAATGCAAGACACACACGCACACACACACACACACATATGAACATTAAAAATGAGCTCCAATGAACATTTTATTTGGTAGAAATTTGGCCGTATCTGAGCAGACAAGGGGACAGTGCCTAACCTTACATATTTCTTGTTTCAAAAATATGTAGAATGTTGTGCTAAAGAGATAACACTTTTCTCAGCGATTTTCAAGATATTCTGAATGTGCTGATAAGAATATATGTGAGTGAATTCCATCAGTTAAATAACTATTATGATCTCTTTTGCCTTTTAATGAATACATCACCAACTAATTAATTAGCATTGCAAAATTTTCTAGAGCAGGACTTTCCAAACTTTTGCCGTTGGCGACACACCATGGCTCACAAAAACCTGGAAGCGCTGTGGCCAGTGCGGCGCAAAAACCGGAAGTGCTGGTGGCGGTGTTTCCGGGTTGCCACGCCGCTGCTGCCGCTGCCCCTTCAAAAGGGCAGGCTCCGGGGACCCCGAAAATACCCTCGGTTCCGGCAGGAAGGCGAAAAGCCTCGCCGTGTGCACGTTGCCGAGCTTTCCGCCGCTCAGCTGATGCACGGGGAGAATTTCCACCCCGGCCCCCATCAGGTGTGCCAGGAATCCCGGCAGCGTGTGCGCGCACAACGAGGCTTTTCGCCTCCCTGCTGGAACCGGAGGGCATTTTCGGGGTCCCTGGAGCCTGCCCTTTCAAAGGGGCAGCCGCTACCGCCGGTGCTTCCGGGTTGTCATGCGACACACTTGGGGCACCAGGCGACACAGTATTGTGTCGTGACACACAGTTTGGAAAGCCCTGTTCTAGAGCTATGGGCCTTAGGGCACTTCTGTTCCCCAATCCCTACAAAGCAGTTCAAAGCCAACCTGGGTCTATCTTACTTCTGCTGACCTCCATATATTGAGAACCATCAAGAAACACCAAAAGCCAATCAGTTCTCACCTCCACGTGTCCAAGAGGAGTGCGAAAACTATCATTCAATCTGCCCCCCAACTTGCACATATCCTGATGCAGCATAAATCCCACTTGACACAACCCAAAAGGCATCGTGAGTCCTTCATCTGTGTGTTGAGTTAACACTACATATATTTGTCTACTTATTTGAAAAAATAAAAGTAAAGGTCTAAGTGGTTGCTATGAACAAAAGGTTTCCAGATGAAAAGCTGCTTTTCTTCCTGTATTTCAAGTCCTCTTGTAAGGTGCAAAGTGAAAAGAAAGCATGTCAGCATTTTTGTAATCAGGGGTTTTATCCCACACTTCTAATCATATTTGTGCACTGCTACAGCAGCTGGAATGGGAGTGAAGGGGAACAATACATTCTAAAATGTACCTTACCCCCAGAGCTGAGGCGGGTTTCCTCGCTCCCGACCTTTCAGAAAGACTTAAAGACCTGGTTCTGCTGCCTTGCCTGGGAGGGAAATGCCAACAGTTTTGGGGATGGCTGGTCCCATGAAGCCTCCCAGTATTACCATTTTTAACATCTTTTATACTTGGATCTTATATTATTTATTATATTGTAATTTTATATTTATGTTTTAACTATGTTTTATTGTGAACCACCCAGGGTCCCCGATAGGGGAGATGGGCGGTAATATAAATTTATTAAATAAATAAATAAATAAACAAACAATACCTACACACATGATGAGGAATAGGAAATGAAGTTCAGAGACGGGAGGTACGATGAGGCAAGAATTCCTACCAATGGGACACAAACCACTCAAAACCTCTGCATAGGTGCAACACTGCAAAGGTAAAAACCAGATTGCTCTGGTTTCAGATAAAACCATCTCTGAACCAAACAGAAAAAAACAGTAGGAAAAGACTCAGCTTTCAAACACAGTTGCAATCAGAGCTGATTCTGAAGTGTCACAAAGTGTGTGGGAGTCACCTTGATCAATATAAGATCTATACAGGTTCAGTTGTTTGGGGAATTTGATGGTCTTGGGAAGGAGATGATTCTTTCCCTGGATGTGGTGGAATGTCCTTGGAAGGAAAGGTTCTGCAACTTGGGTGTAGCAATTAAAGTTGGGAGGTTCAATTTGCATTTCATGATGAATTTATATAATTTGATTATTTTAAGTAATAAGAATATTGAAAATTCTGAATATTGTGATGAAGTGCCTTGGAGCAAGGATTGTTTGAAACACTCAGATGACCTGACAGTTGTAATTTTGAAATTTCATGCAGATGTTTGCGGAATGCAGAAATGGGATAGATTCTGAATCTATGCAAAGTTATGCTTTCTGAGTTTGTGGTGTTAAAGAAATATTGTCATAAGTAGGGCGAGGATTTCTATGACATGTCATATTTGTTCTGGAACCTTTATTTGAATTTATAAGTAAGTTAAAACATGTTTTAGAGTAATCTGGTGAGAACTAGATGCTTTTTATTTTGCATGAAAAGTCATGTTTTGACTTTTTAAAGGTGTTATGTCATATTTCTGCTTAATTTTGTAACAAACGTCATATTTTGGTCATTGGCAACCCTCCTGATAAGCCAGCAAGTTCGAGCCAGCAAAGAAAGTGAGAATTTGCCTGTTTTCTTTTCTTTTTCTTATTCGCTCCCCAACTCAGGACTCTGTGTGTGTGTGTGTGTGTGTGTGTGTGTGTGAGAGAGAGAGAGAGAGAGAGAGGGGGGGGGAGGGAGGGGGGGGGGAGGGAGGGAGGTGGAAACAAAGGCTTCTCCCCTGACCAGGCCTGAAAAAAAAGGTGAGAATTTGCTTGTTTTGTTTTCTTTTTCTTATTTGCTCCCCAACTCAGGACTGTGTGTCTGTGTGTGTGTGTGTGTGTGTGTGTGTGTGTGTGTAAGAGAGGGAGAGCAACCTTTTTAAAAATGACTTCAGCAGGCAGAGGCTTCTCCCCTGACCAGGCCTGAAAAAAAGAGTGAGAATTTGCCTATTTTTTTCTTTTTCTCATTAGCTCTCCAACTCAGGTGTGTGTGTGTGTTCAAGGTGATAGAGTCACATGACAGCTGCAATCTGATTTCAACATGCCTAAAAGTAGATGTTTAGTGAGTGTGAAATTACGGGGTCTTGTTCAAGAATTTGGGGAGCAGATTTTCCGTAGCGATGGTGATACTTCGTTTTGTAAATTGTGTGAAGTTAAGGTATCGGCCCAAAAGCATTTTAATATTCAACAACATTGTGACACTGCGAAACACAAGAGTTGTTTAGCAAGATTTACCTTCACTGAGAACAGGCAACGTCTCCTTTTCGAGAGAGCTTCTTCTTCAACTGCAGGTTCATCAAATACGCAGTCAGAACTTTGTAAGGACCACTGTACAATGATGGTTACTTCAAATATTCCCTTAAGGAAATTAGGTAGTGGTAGCCTCAGGCATTTTTTGGAGAAGTACACCAGTCACCCAATTCCAAATGAATCAACTGTAAGGAAAAATTACATCTCTGCCTGCTATGAAGATGTGTTAGGAAAGATAAGATCTGTGTTGACAACAATAAGATATGGGTTTCAATAGATGAAACAAGTGATGTAAACGGAAGATATGTAGCCAATGTTATTATTGGCACTCTGAAATGTGACAAGCCTGGTGAAGTATTTCTTCTAACATGTGAAACTCTACAAAAAGTAAACAATTGCACTATTGCTATAATCTTTGACGATTCTATGAAATATACTCTGGCCGGATGGTGTAAAAAGGGGAAATATCCTTCTCTTTGTAACAGATGCCACTGCATACATGACTAAAGCAGCCAAGGGACTTAAACTTCTTTATCCAAAAATGATCCATATCACATGCCTTGCACATGGTTTACACAGAGTGGCCAAAGAGATTCAAGCAACTATCCTGATGTAGATAAGATAATTTCAAATGGGAAAAAAATGTTCATTAAAGCTCCACTTTGAGTACAAAAGTTCAAAGAAATTGCTCCTACTTTGGCTCTCCCTCCTGAACCTCTCGTGACACGTTGGGGGACTTGGCTGGATGCGGCTATGTATTATTTCACAAATTATGCTTCCTTGCAGTGGATAGTTAAAGAATTTGACTGTTGTGAATCTTCCTCCATCAAGATTGTGCAAGATTCCTTTTCTGAAACCTTGGCTGGAAACGTAGCATATATAGAATCTAACTTCAGTGGATTATCAAGAGCAATCACCTGCCTTGAAACTGTAGGAATGGAACTTAGTGATGCAGTGAACTTTGTAAAACAAACTGAGAGTGATTTAAAGCAAGCAAAGGGGAAAGTGGCTGAAAAAATTAGTGATAAATTGCAAAGAGTGCTGCAATCTAATCTGGGTTATTCAACACTTTGCAAAATAAGTAACGTTCTAAATGGACTTCAAGCAAAATTTGAAGACTTCGAGCCAGAATTTTCTTCAGATGAGTTTGCTTTTTTCAAATTTGTTCCTATAAACTCTTGTGATGTCGAACGGAGTTTCTCCAGATACAAGAACATACTGATGGACAACAGAAGGAGTTTTGAGTTTGATAACCTCAAGATGCACGTGGTCATCCAATGCAATTCTGCTGTTAATGAAAACTAATCCAGGGATGACCATTTACTCTCTCAAAATGTTCATTTGATTCCTTCAATACTAGCACTTTTGCGCTGGAAGTGAAGAAGAATAAACCTTTTAATTTGTGTGTGTGTGAGAGAGAGCACAGATTTTTAAAAATTGGGTGCTAATTTCAGAAAAATTGTAAAGTCATATTTTTGCTTTAAAAGTCATATTTTTGGTTTAATTTGTCATATTTAAATGGTTTAAAGGTCATAAATGCTTGCATATTTCTAACATTTTTAGGTCATAGAAATCCTCGTCTTAGTCATGAGCTACCTTAAAGATACAGCATAGAAGAGCCCGTTGGAGTTTAAAAAATAAGAAGTGAGAGATGGAACACCCTTTCTACTCAGTAATATTTTTACTCTTATAAAACTATTCCCTCCCCTTTGAAACATCTCCCCCACACTTAAGTCTTCAGTTATTATAATGAGCATGATGTGTGAATCAGCCCTCTGTTTCTGAAATATTTAATCATAATGGGAGCCAAACTACACATTTCACTTAATACGTAGTGTGCAACATGTCTGTTAATGTTACTTCATTTAATTACAGCTATTGGGAAACAATAGTTATCAATGTGACTAGAAAGAAATGTGATCCCTTCCCTCGCTAGGCTCAGCACATCCCAAAATTGCCCTCCTCTACTCAGTGGCATAAAATAAAAGGGTTTAATAAAAAGTTCCCAGTGGCACCAACAGGATATTTCATTAAGCCTATTGGCAGTGGAGGTGTAGCTTTCATAGCCCAGGAAAGCAGAATTAAGTTCCTTACCTGTTGTTACATTTTCAATAATAATTCCCTCCTGATTGTAATTAATTAAAGTAAAACAACAGATGTAGCGATGTACTACACCTTTGGCATAACAAGTAGTTTGGTTGTACTATATTGGGCACATTTTCAGCAAGAATAATGTATATTTAAAAAAAAAAGAATTCAGTTGTCTTTCACCTTTCTTTGAAGAACATTGCATTGTTCAGTCTGGAAGGAAGCACAACAATAATCATTTAATTATGTACTCAGCACAAGTGATACTTCAGGTAGGTGTGAAACCATCAGTTAAAAGTAATATATTTTTCATATATGAACTTAATTGTTTTGCCTACCAGTTAATACTATGTCTGTAGTAAAGGTAAAGGTAAAGGTTCCCCCGCACAGTCATGTCTGACTCTAGGGGGCGGTGCTCATCTCCGTTTCTTAGCTGAAGAGCCAGCGCTGTCTGAAGACGCTTCCACGGTCATGTGGCCGGCACGACATGCGTGGAACGCTGTTACCTTCCCACTGAAGTGGTACCTATTTATCTACTTGCATTTGCATGCTTTCGAATTGCTAGGTTGGCAAGAGCTGGGGCGAGTGCGGGAACTTACTCCATTACGTGGTGCTCGGGTCTCTAACTGCTGACCTTCCAATCGACAAGCCTGGCTTCTTAACCGCTAAGCCACCACGCCCCTACTACTATGACTGTAGTTAATGCATATTCATGACACCATTCCCTTTTGAATTTAGTGTTATGTTACTAGGGTAGACAATGTTATACATTTTGAATTCTGTAGCATTCAAACTGGTCTCTTGGAAATTGATTGGGGGCAAGAAATCAGATTTAAAAGAATTTGTGCCCTGAATTTGAGCAAATGGTGATGAATCAACTCTGTTTTTAAGTCTTACCCAGCAAATTACAATTCATCCCACTTTGAATACTGAGCTGTATCAGTTACAGAAGTTTCAGGTTTGAAAATGATGGTTAGATATTTCACTCATTGTAACGTGAAACTCTGCAGTCTTCTTGGAGCTGAGTTTGAAACTGAGGAGGTGAATCTGTACAAGTAATTAGGAGGGAGTGCTGGGTACACTGCCTTTTGCTCTTGAAAGAAAGGTGGGATAAGTATAAAATAATTTATACTTATTAAATGAGTATAAATAAATCCCCAAGCATCAAAGCATCGCTCTCAAAATGAGGAGGAGGAACAAAGAAATGGACATTTATTTTTATTTGGGCAGTTCAGATTCATATAACTTGCCGGCTTTAGAAGATATATTTTTTGAAGAGGCAGTTCTTCATAAGAAAAAACAAAAACATGCTTATGACTCATCACTGGTATTTCAAGGCCAAAGCAGAACCACCAGCTCGGTGGTTCAGTTGACTAAGAACAAAAGCCCCAGAATAATGATGGGCTCACTCTCCCCTGATTTTATTTACAGTGGTCGTCCTATAAAATCGGTTGCTGCAGATGAGTATACCCATAGCAATGTCTTAAATTCCCTGAGGTGTTTATTCCCATAATAAAACAAATCATATCTGCTTTTATGGTTGATTATTCTAAATATGACATACTGACAGATGAAAGATGATTTCTGTTGTTGTTGTTGTTGTTGTTGTTTTTTTTTGGGGGGGGGGGGAGACAGAGAATGTATCGCTCCTGAGTAGTATTTGTTCCCTGCAGGCTAAACTTCAGCTCCTGTGAGAAGAGGGTGTGAAGGTTGCATCTTTTTCCAGATTACACTTGTTTCATGTGCAACTTAATTTGCATTTGCTCACTGACAGCAGCTTCTCTTGACTTGGATCTGTTGCTTGATCTCCCTGAAGTGTGAATTGCAAAGCTATTTTACTTATGGAGGCCTCTGTTTATTGAAATATGGTCCATTTTTAATGTGACTTGCTTATGTGGAGTTTCCTAGTTTTATATGATATTTGGTATTACTGTGCTTAGATTTTATTCTGCTTTATGTAATTCTTTCCAACTACCAGGGCAAGCAACTTTGAGCCTCCTGTTTAAAGAGAAAGTCCTCTACTGTATAAACCTTAAAAGGAACTGTGGAAGAGCTGGCTGCTTGAACAAAATTGCAGGCCCCTGTGCTGCCTTCTTTCCCTCCCCTTTTTGCCTTTCCCCCAGCCTCAGCACGGCTGAGTTGCCAATAAACCAGCAACTTTGAGAAGGGGTGGGAGGGGAGAAGAGGCGTTTCTAGCCTGGCGCCTTAGACGAGGACGAGGCCTGTTTTTGGAGCTCTGCAGCCACCGGCAAACAGAGAAGTGTGGCAGCCAAAAGCAAGAAGGTGTTTTTCCTTCAGAGGGAGTGGACGGTCCAGAGGAATAAGGAGTATAGAGGCCCAGCCAGGGAAAGCGCAACGTGGAACGGTGCGCGAGCTCTACATGCTGGCCATTAATAGAGGAGAAAAAAGAGAAATCTTCCTCTGTGGCATTCTGTCTCATCATGCCAACCTGCTTTTGCTCACCAACTAATATAGAATACTGTCAGTAAACAGCCACAACTTTTAAACTATCAATTCCTGTTAGTGAAAGGGGAATTATTCCAAGGAGTGGCCAAGCTTGCCAACCAATTATCCCAACTCTCCCCAGAAAACCCAATGATCATCCAAAAAGGACAGTCAATAGTTATATCTCAGTATCACATCAAGCTAGTGCCCCTGAAAGTCAAATAGTTTTTTTTTAAACTGAGCGGGGTATTTTTACAATGGTTCAACACAACTTATTCTCTTTGTTGGACAGAGCTTTTGCCCTTTCCTCATCTCTTTAGGATACAGGAGAGATATTTTTAAAACATTATTGTGGTGAAATCCTTGGCGTCCACGTGAAACTTGGCAAGCTTCATATTCTAAAGGCTCTGCCATCCCTGATATTTTCATCTTATTCTGCCAAAAAGGCAGCAGATGTGTCATTATGTTGCCTTTCTATTATAGCCAATGGATATTTTTTTTTCACATAGAATCTGAAATCTCAAAGAATTTTGACATGAATCTGTTTGTCCTTGAACCAAAAATCACAAACCCAAACCAAATCAGGGCTCATTCATAGAGGCTGATGATGCAGCCAATAGTTTGCTCATCAGCTGCAGCATACAGAGCAGGAAAACTACTTATCTTTTAACACATTTCTATTTGCAATTCTCTTTGGTGAACAACTCAAGAAAGAAGCAATGCCTTGTATTTCATCGTAGTCCCACCTATATCTTCTTGACTATCTAGTGTGGCCAGAATGTTGAGATACTCGGAAGATAAGTCATTGTTTTAGACAGTGTTTTTTTCTAATAGCAGCATCCTTTTCTACCTTTCTCAGCGTGCCCTAATTAAATATAGTGTCCTCAATCTTTCACAGATCAACAGCCATGTACTGTAAATCCTACCATTACACTGAGGGAGGCAGCCCAAAGTAACATTTTAGTCCCCTAAAAAGGAAAAAAAATGTTGATTTAATTTTGTTTGGTTGTTTATTCTTCTATAGCCAAGAGCATTTATGAGATGCAATATTACAAGTGGCTGTGTAAGTGTGGCAGTGTTAGTTGTCTGCCTCATTTGTTGCGACAGCAAAAACTTGTGAGAGCCTTAATACTGATTTTGAAGTGCTTCGAAATGCCATGTTCGATGAACAGTGAAAAGATATTGGGTTGGAACATGAAGCAGAATGGTTGTATGGGGCCTACCTAGATCTACCTCTCCAAACCTGAATCCTAAGATCAGGAACACAATGTAAATTGATATATACACTCTTGCTGGTCTGTGATCATCTACACCTAGCTAGCAATTCATTTGCACATTCAAAAATTTTTTCTCTACAAGTGAACTTTAATACGACCATGAAATACTTCTCATCCATGACAGAAAAAACATAATGTAGATATTGGGCATACAGATTTGAGATTTTGCCAGGCTTGGAAGAGAATGCAGTAGGCTATTCAAAGCTTAATTACCTTACTGGAACTGGTGTCTAATGGAAAGTTGGATTTAGTCTGGATTTAAGCTATACAATACTAACATAGCCATACAATAAGCCATGCTTATTGTTGATAGCATGGAATATGTCTTATTTTTAGCCTGATGAAAATGGGGATGAGCATTTATACCATTTAGAGCCAGTTTGGTCTAGTGGTTAAGGTGCTGGGCTAGAAACCAGGAGTCTGTGAGTTCTAGTCCCGCCTTAGGCATGAAAGCCAGCTGGGTGACCTGGGGCCAGTCACTCTCTCTCAGCACAACTCACCTCACAGGGTTGGTGTTGTGGGGAAAATAGGAGGAAGGAGTATTAGGTATGTTCACCACCTTGAGTTATTTATAAAAATAATAAAGGCGGGACAGAAATAATTTAAATAATAATTAAATAATAATTTAATTTAATAATTTAATTTAATTTAATTTAATTTAATTTAATTTAATTTAATTTAATTTAATTTAATTTAATTTAATTTAATTTAATTTAATTTAATTTAATTTAATTTAATTTAATTTAATTTACCTAATAAAAGCTTGAGCCAATTGCCACAATATATTTTGTTCTTTTAACATCCAACCTGAACTTCTTTGTATTAAGTGGATGATGCATACTTTTTGCTTACAGAAAGAACATAGGAACCTCCTTCATATTGAGCAAAATAATTGCCATCTTGATTAGTTTTATAGACATTAGCAGCAGCTCTCCAGTGTCCAGAGAGGAATTTTTCCCAGTCTCCAGAGAGGAATTTTCTCTCTGGAGATCCCAGGGGTTGATCTGAGACCATCTAGACACAAACTGCATGCTGTATGACTAAGATGAAGCTGCTCTCCTTAAGAGTTTGCATGGCCCCTGAGTAGTACAGGTTTCCATTTCTACAAGTAGGTTATATTTAATGGCTGAAACACATCATTTCAAAGCATTTAAACTCCAAAAGGATGCCTTTGTTGAGTAAGGGCATGCCTAGATGCTTCATTTATCAAACTATTTTCTAATACTCCCTACAGAACAAAAAAAAAGTGCTTTCAGGCACAACTTTAGTTTCATCCTTTTGAACATAATACATAATAACACGACAGTGTTCTTTCTATAATGGAATAATCCATGTGTGGTACAAAGAGATGCCGAAAAATTCTTCCCAGTAGTATGTAAAGTACAATAACAGTCAACTGGTGATGTGAAGAATAGGTAGACAGCTTCCTTTTGATATCATTTTTACCTTATAGGATCCTTTGAAAGCTGATACCATTCAGGGCAGATATGTTTGTATGCCTACCAGTCACCTCATAATGCAAGAAAAACCACCTTAACACTGCAGAATTAAAGAATATTACCATATTCCAAGTAGTAAGTTTAGGGCTTAATACATCGCTGTAGTTGGTCCCTCTTATTAATAGGTGTATAGGAAAAAAATCAGCTAATTCAATGGCAGAGTTTCAGAACAGAGAATTTAATTATCAATATTTAAAAAGGTAAAGGTACCCCCCGCACATTTGTGCAGTCGTGTCCGACTCTAGGGGCCGGTGCTCATCTCCGTTTGTTAGCCAAAGAGCCAGCGTTGTCCGAAGACGCTTCCACGGTCATGTGGCCGCATGACACGCGCGGAACGCTGTTACCTTCCCACCGAAGTGGTACCTATTCATCTACTTGCATTTGCATGCTTTCGAATTGCTAGGTTGGCAAGAGCTGGAGCTAGTGCGGGAGCTCACTCCGCACGCAGGACTAGGGATTCGAACCTCCGAACTTGCGATCTTCCGATCAACAAGCCTGGCATCTTACCCACTGAGCCACCCAGGACAGAAAAGACTAGAGCCTTCTTTTCTCCTATTGCATACTGCTGCACGTGAGATATCAAGGTTTCAAGCCAGTCATTCTGACTGTGAAGCGGAGGATGTTTGATGTATTTTGAGAATATTTCTATAGTTGTATAGAGAACATTTGTATTCTGTCTGGAAGACACTAGTCTGTTTCTAATAGGGTGTGCGAAGATCTGGATTTAAAGGGGAAAATGTTATTTTGAGTATGCATGGATGTTCATGTAGCATTTTTCAGGAATATCTGAAAGCAGTTGCATGGGCTCATGATGCATGATCTCCAGGAAAAGATGCATTTGGTTTAAGGTGTCCCCGATAGACTTGACAAAGGCATCAAGCAGAGTGGAGTAGAAATATGCCATTCCTTTAAATGTTAACAATGTAAGGCAGACTTTGCCACAATTGTGTACTTCAGTTATCTTGGTCTATAACCCTCAAAGCTTTAGTTATCGCAGTCTCTGCAAGTTGTAGCTATAATCAAAGATATTGCCTTCAAATTCTGTTGTTCTCCAATTATCTAGAAGGACTTTCACATTGGACAAAATTAACTGGCAATGAAATATGGGTGTAAATCCAATACATCTCCATTTGGGATGTAAGCCCCTTTATACAATTTCTGCATGATTCTGCAATTTTTTAAAAACATGCAATTTCTTCCTCATTTATTTTCATAAGCCACCTTTGCTAATTTGTATATTTTGTACATGTCTGTACTTTGCATAATGTTGCCGTAATCCTGAAAGACTGGGATATATATTAATTTTACACACATTCTTTTCTAATAGGCACATTTTTTGTGTACAGTTTTAGTTCAGATGCTACTTAAATCTTTTTGTCTATGTTTGCATGCAACTATCTCTAAAATATGTGCTTTTTAATGCAAGATTTGAGCCAAAACTGTTATTGCAAAATGCAAAGTTGTGGAATGTGAAAGATAACTATATTCCAATTTGCACAGTAGTTCAATAGATGCAAATTAAGTCAGCTTACTTAAAATTGTGGACCAAATAAAATTCTGCAACCTTCATACTGGTAACCCCATTACTAAAAGCAGATCTCCTTAAGCACATGAGGTTGGTTGTACTCGTCTGAACGTATTTATGTACTGAAAAGAATAAGCTGATATAATTCTATAAAGCACATTCCATTTGCTATACCTTTCCTATTTGTCGTAACTTTAATAATAATAAAAAAAGTGTTGTTATGTCACACTTAAACCTCACTACCTGTCTCATTGAGCTTTCATGGGGACATGGGTTTGGCTAAAATATCTTTGCTTGCTGTTAAAATATGTAAATACAAAATAGGGTTTCTTCTTTTTCCTACTTGTAGGATTTTAAATAAACTACTCATTTAACAAGGATTCCTTATGAGAGATGAAAAAACAAAAACCTTCTGCCAGGATTTTTGTATTAATTTACCCAGTCCACACTATTTAGTTCAGTAGGAGGCAATTATTTGGCCAGAAATAACAATTCCTCCTCCTCCTCCTCCTCCTCCTCCTCCTCCAGCCCTCTGAAGGCTATAAAAGTGCAACAGAAATGTGCATATTAGGTAAGGTAGGTATGAAATTAATTGTATAAGAAAAAGGTGCAATCAAAATTACACACTAGAAACAGTATGTGCTAAGTGAGTATATTAGGAGAAATATGCATGAAAATGATCCACGCATGTAGAAACATTATATGTATAGATTCAATAATTTCTACTTTTCTTACATTTTTATTTTAGAGATTATTGAAAGCTTTAACATTTTGTTATTTAAACAGCAATGCACCATCATACAAGCATGCTACTGTAATGTTGGTCTAGACTCCTTGGGGATTTAGGGGAAGCCTTAAGACCCATGGCTTACAAAATGTCACTGTACCAGACCTCTCACCTATCCCAGCTAGCATAGCCAAGGGTAAGAGGTGCCTGGGAATTGTAGTTTAATAATACCTGGAGAACACAGTTCCCCAACCCTGCCTTAGAATATTGCCAAAATATTTGTCAACACCCAGAAATTCTCTGTAGAGCTTGATTGTAAAAGGGATGGCTAAAGATGTAAAAATAATAAAGGTGGGATAGAAAATAAATAGAATAAAGAATAAATAAAAATAACCACAGGGGGAAAAACACCTTCTGTCTCTACCTACAGAGACAGAATAAAGGTATTTGTGTGGTTGTTGAGAGATGATATCCTTAAACTTGTATCTCACACTGAAGAGTTGTTGTCTGCCTTAGCAGCTACAGATAGAAGAGTCCCATTTGATTGATGAGATCAACATTAATCGGCAAGACTTAACAAATATGTTATTATGTAGATATACAATTTTGGGCACATTCTTTGTGGCAGTTGTTTTGGTGAACCAACCAGGAAAATAGTTCTGTGAAGTAACTTGTGTGAGTGTGTTATTTATTTCCTTAAACAGCACATATGTGCATAATATTGTTTGAGATAGGCAGCCATATAAGTCCTGTATATAAATATAAAATATAAAATATTATAAACTGAGCTACATAGTAATAGTGGGAAGTTGCAAAAGCAGTTGGTGATATATCATGATGGTGAAAAATCTTCTGCACAAATCTAAACAGCTCCTTTGATGATAAATTGATTATTTTAAAAACTGCAGGACAGAAACTCCATGCTTCCTTTAATATAGAAAATGTAACTCAAGAAGTTACAGTGAAAAATAATTGCAATAGCAGCATTAAAATATACACATAACTGCACTAAGCAACCCAAGATAGATTACTCTTCCCAGTGCAGGAATTCAACCATTACCTCATAGAAACTACCTAACTGAGGGGATGCACATCTAATTTTGATCCTGCTTAAGAAGATATTTGGAGCTGATCCATGAATTTGTTATAAGATTAAATTCAGTAAGATGTGAGGATATTGAGCACACTAATCACAGGCAATGCAAAGAAGTGCTTTGTTTGTAATTTTATCAAAGGTAATTTGGATGAATTTATAGGTGTGTTTTGTTGTTGTTTATTCGTTCAGTCACTTCCGACTCTTCATGACTTCATGGACCAGCCCATGCCAGAGCTTCCTGTCGGCCGTCGCCATCCCCATCTCCCCCAAGAATATCATCCATCCATCTTGCCCTTGGTCGGCCCCTCTTCCTTTTGCCTTCCACTTTCCCTAGCATCAGCATCTTCTCCAGGGTATCCTGTCTTCTCATTATAGCTGTGACATGCTTCCTATTCAGAACAAAGAAGATGGAGCAAAGAGGTTGTTGTAAAACAAGGTAACCAGAAAGGATTGGAGGTACTGAGTTGGAATCATCTTTCTATTATATCTTCCAGTAGGAAGAGAGACAAGTCTAACACACAGGAGACATTAGACTTTGGGGGAGGTTTCATAAGCTTGCTATGTCCCTTCACTGGTAAACTTTATCTCTGAGTGGGAAACTTCCTTACTGTCCTTATAGGTCAACAATATCGGATAATCAATTTTCAGTACATAGGATTAAGGTCATTTCCCTACTATAGCATTCTCTAGAGTCACCCTGTCACCATTGTACTGAAATAGCAGTAATGGGGATAAACTATATATTGCTTCACTGATGGCTGAATGATACTGTGAATAGGTTGTAAGTCACTAGGGAGGAAATAACCTAAGTAGGGTTTTTAAGAGGGAGGGAGAATGCATTTTTTGCTTATTTCATGGTGATCCCATAGATACGTACATGAGAGAGAATTTGTGGCTAACATGTTTAATTCAGCAGCTGTTTTATTGGCACAGCTTGTGGTGTACCAGTTGTGCACTCTAATGGTCTTCAAAGTGAAAGAGAGTTTATTAAAGTAATTTCTTATGGCCAGCTGATGAAAGGCCTTCTCCTTCTCCCCCACCTCCTCCACTACCACCTTCATCTTTTGATTCAAAGCCTTGACTCCTGGTGACTGTTTGGACAAGTCCATATAGTTTACTTGGCAACATTTTTTGGAAGTGGTTTGCCATTCCCTTCTTCCTAGGGCTAAGAGAGTGTGACTGGCCTAAAGTCACCCAGCTGGCTTCCATGCCTAGGACTAGAATCTGGGTTTCTCCGGGTCTAGCCCAGCATCTTAACCACTATACCACACTGGCTGTCTAATAGACAAATAGAAATATGTCCTAGTGAGTTCAGTTAGGCTAACTTCCAAGTAAGTTTAGGATTGCAAGCTAAGTCTCAGGTTTTCATTTCAGGAGGATGGGAAAACAAATAATGTCCACAGATTTTATACTATGTAAAGCTGATAATGCGGCAAAGAAATTTATGAAGGCAGAGAACCATAAAGATGAGTTATGACAAATGAGCATGATGATGTTTTTAATATTAGAGATTTCACAACTTGAAACCCACTAAACTGAATGCTTGATACTAACTGTGTACTTTGTCCTGCTGATAATGCCCACTTTCCTTCCTCCCACTTCCCCATCTTGCTCATTAGCCTTGTATATTCTTGATTAGCATTTTAGCTTTTTCATCTAATCTTAATTTAACAAGGTGGACAGAAATTAGTTGGATTTTCCTCTTAGTAATTATGGGCTGTACATTGTTTAAAATGTATTCCATTTCAAATCTACACTTTGGGGTAGGAGACAATACAGATAAACAAATGTCATTATTCTCCTTTTACACAGACAGACAAACAGACAGGAAAATAGCAGACTGCAGAAAATATTATTTGTCATTTTGAGAACATGTTTATCATTTGCCCAGAATAAAGAGTAAAGTATTAGGTGATGGTGAACTTTTGGGGTTTCAGGCTTGAAGTAATCCAAACAACGTGTTGTAAGGCTAACAATATCTTTATTGATAGCATAAGGCAATAATGGATGTATAGTGCATTATTGCAAAAAGGAAAAATCAAAGCATAAGCAGAGTTCCATCACCAGAAGTGAGGAAAGAAAAACATCATGGTCTGTGCAAAGACCAGGCATAGTTACAGTTCAGATACAAGTACATGTAGATAGCAGTCTACATAAAGAAAAAAGGAAGAACATAAGTGAGAACATAAGTATGAATGAATACCCATGGTTCATAGCTCACATCTGATTGGTTAAAAATGGGCCAGGCAACCAGTTCAGCTTCACAGTTGTTGTACTTACTATAAAGCGTCACACGATGGCAGTGTTCTGTATTGGCCTTCCCTCGAGCTACAATTCTCCTGGGAACAATACTGATAAGAGTTTGTTATGGCTAGATAGAGGGACACCTGCTGTTTACGAATCGACTGTTCGTAGAATGTTTTGGGAACCAGACTTTCAATGCAGGGTCACTTGTAAATTTCCACTTTCCGGCCAGATTCAGTGGAGAAAATGCCATGCGTTTAATTCTGCATAGAATGACTTTTACCAAATAACTTTAACATAAAGTCCTGTGATAAAGGTTATCCTGAGAGACAAGAAAGGGCGGTGAAGAGTAACCATGCCAGTTTTTTGGCAGACACATTCACAGTGGCATTAGGCATAGGGAATGAACAGGAAAGCCTTCTCATTATAACCAGTTTATGAGAGCTGCCATGAGATGCTCTAAAATCCCCAATATGTCCTCCAGTCCAGAAAGTTTGCAGTCTCTGTGGTATAAAACAGAGTAGTCAGCTCTACTCATGCAGTCAGCTGGAATTTATTATTTAATATTCATCATTACTAGCATGGGATGTGTCATAGTTTGGGTGGGTTTACACACAGGCTTGGGCAACAGCTATCCCTTTCAGACAAACTTTTGGTGTCTGTGTCAGCTGACCTGTTTTGATACTGATGTGATTTTTTTCCGCACAGATCAGAGAGTAGTTTTCAGTGCAAAGCATCTTTTCTCAAACAATATTTTACCATTTTTCTGTATTCTTGCTGAAAAAGCCAGTCTGGTATATCTGGGTAATACACCAAGGCAAATAAGAGCAACAACCCAACAAGACTGAAGAAGGATATGTTAGCACTCTTTGAATATTTGAAAGGAAATCACAGAGAGGAAGATCAAGACCATTGATAATTCTCAATTGTTCTGGGGTGCAGTATTCAGAATATGGATTTAAATTACAGTAAGGCAAATTCCAAATGAATGATATAACAGTCCTCCTAAGAGTAGGAGCTGCTTGAGAATGGAAACAATTCCCCAGTGAAGTGGTTCACTTACCTTATCTGGATGTGTTTCAGCAGAGACAAAACAGGAATACTTTCATGTGGGTTTTGCAGTGAGTGGGAGAAATTCAATTGCCTAAATGCTCCTCCAATATTTTATGAATCCTAAAAATGATCCTACTGATGCTCATCTTTAAAAAGTTATTTTTGAGAATATCTGTTTTCACAAAGAAAACCAATGATAGAAAATACAGGGAGGGACAGATGAATTAACTTCTTTATGACATCTTGCTATATTGATGAAACTTGCTTGCCCAACTAACTAAAGCCTCTACAAAGCATGTAATATTAATTGGTTCCCCAGTTTCTTTCCTAATTTATTCTTTTTGTGTATTTTGAGTTGCTATATTCAGATATATTCTTGGAATGTCAGTTGCTATAACAACTCCATACTTTGATCTCTGCCATTACTGTTTTCATTACACCAGTTCAGTGTTTGAATTTAAAGATTTTAACATTTCTGGATGGTAGGATCAATTTTTCTTCCTTTTCTTTTTCTGAAAATGGCAAAGTATCTCAATTTTTATGATGCTTTATTGTAGGGCGTTGGATTTCACCTCTTTATTGTAAAAGCTACTTCAAAGTCCTTTGAGGAAAAGATGGTCTAGCCACATGAATACCAACAAATAAACAAGCCAATGAAATAATGTAAACAGCTCCAAAACATAGGGCTTTGTTGCTGTTTGGCACAAATAATGCACAGTTGTCCTCCTACTTTTTACCCAACCTAAACCCATCCTTTCATCAGAAGCTGTGGTTATTTTTAGCCCTCATGTTAAAAGCTGTGGATATTTTAGTTTTGTCCTGAAAGCGGCTTTCCAGGTTCTTGAAAGTTTTCTTCCTCTGCAAGAAAATGTCTTTTTCTACCAAGTTCTCCAGGTACTTTAGCACTTCTTTTGGTGGTATTTTTGAGCTTCCTTTATTTTTATGAAAGAGCACAGAAGTATTGTTGTTCCCCTTTATCCCATTGTACACTTCTCTGTTTTTTTTTTTTTTTTTTGTCTACACTTCCCAATCTGAAAAGTCTGGGGGAAGGTTTGTTATCATGGTCACTTCTCTTGGAATTACATTGATGCATGGGGAGCCCAGGAGGCTGTAGAGCATTCTGAGAAGTCATTGAAGAATGAAGCTTCAAACACTCACACAAAAGCTGGCTGCACTGCAACTAAGGGATATATCCAAATCTATATACCATCGATGAGATGGATTCCTGGGAAGTGGCCATTTAGGCCACCAAATCCAACTTCCTGCAGGTTAAGCATCTTCCAGTTCAAGCATCCCATGAGAGATGTTTGTCTAGCCTACACTTGAACACAGACAGTAAAAAAGAGTCCACTACCTCCCTGTTTAATAGGTCTGAATGGGGACTGTCAAAGCCAACCAACCAACTAACCAAAAATGGCTAACTTTTTGGCATAGCCCTAAGTATACCATATTTATTTCCAAGCGTTATCATCTCTGTCCCACTCCATTTAATTCACTTCTATTGATTTCACTGGAACAGCCAGAGAATAATTTTTTTATTCCTTGCAGATCTATGCATTATGATATTTCCTGCTGTTAGTTCATCACATGGGCACATGTGTAAATAAAAAGGGGGGTAGAAGAATAAATTTCTTATCAAAATCCCAGCTGCATCTCTTCTGAGGATACAAATATCTTCAGATGTTTGTTTTATCCTGGCCTAAATACAGTGTGTTAGAAAAACTGTTTGATTTGCATAAGTGCTATCAGTCTAACGGTACTCTTTATTCTCAATTTTCCTCGTTTCATAACATTGGTGTTTTGTTTTGTTTTGACAGAGCACTCATGGTGTTTGAAAAAGTGCTTGAATTTAGACTTGTATCCTCTTCAGAAAAATCTTGATAATCCACATTTGTTTCAGGCAGTTTTGAGTCTCAGGTTGGAGTGGAATTTTAGGATAATAGAAAACCAACTCTTTGCAGAGAGAACATTTCAGGGAATTTTAAAAAAATCAATTTTGTTTGACTTTCTTTTTCCAATAAGGACTTTAAAACATTTGCAAATGTTTTGGTAAGGAATTAGGGAAATAATAAATAAAAATCAAATGTCATAAGAAGTAAAACTGACAGACTTGTCCCTACCTTGCTAAAAATTAATATTCATCCCTAAAATAAAAACAACTATTAAAGATTCTTAGGATGAAAAAAGTTGTGGCATAGAAGTTTAGTTTAGGTAGATTCTAAGGCAGGGATTAATAATTTGCTCAGATGGGGTAACTGTGACCTCAGAACTCCTACACCACATTTGGCAGCAATCACACTTGTACTCCCCAGAGCACCCCAAGATTGGAGTCCAATTTCCTGAGGTGAAAATAGGCTGCAACAACCTAGTCTAGCTGTTGTTGATGGTGTTTCCTCAAGTTTCTCAGGAAGGCTGAGCGAAGGAAGATAGATGCTTTCGAACTGTGGTGTTGGAGGAAAATTCTGAGAGTGCCTTGGACTGCAAGAAGATCAAACCAGTCCATACTCCAGGAAATCAAGCCAGACTGCTCACTTGAGGGAATGATATTAAAGGCAAAACTGAAGTACTTTGGCCACATAATGAGAAGACAGGATACCCTGGAGAAGAAGCTGATGCTAGGGAAAGTGGAAGGCAAAAGGAAGAGGGGCCGACCAAGGGCAAGATGGATGGATGGTATTCTGGAGGTGACGGACTCAACCATTGGGGAGCTGGGGATGGTGACGGCCGACAGAAAGCTGTGGCGTGGACTGGTCCATGAAGTCACGAAGAGTCGGAAACGACTGAACGAATAAACAACAACAACAACAACTCTCAGCCATAGAACATAGATCAGACTAATAAACCAATGCCATGTAGGTCAGTACTACTTTTATTGTAACAGCTATAGTAACAGAATCTTGCAAGTCTGAACGTGCTTCCCCCTCCCTCACTTTATCTCCGTGTGAACTAGGGAGGGGCTTGTCTGAGATGTTTTCTCAGGTCACAGTTCTGCCCCAGTCTCAGGTTTCCTTTATCTGACCATTGCATTGATAGTGGATCTTCCTCCTGTCCTTCAGGGCCATTCCCACTTCCCTCTACATCTACAGAGTCCTAACTGGCATTCTTAAAATAACAATAAACCAAAACTAATGAATGTGGGCTGCCCAGGGCTTTGCTGGTATATAAGTGTATACCTGCCCAGAAAAGTGATAGAGGGTATCCTGTAGAAGAGTCAAGGGGTGGTAGGAAGCCATTTTGCCTGTTTTAGCAAATGGGTATTTTGTGAGTGGCTGTGTCCCCGTCTGACGTCAGTCCTTTCATGGGTATGCCCATTGCATGTTCTTAACACTCTAAATGTACTCAGATTCAGAAATATTGCCTACCCTTCTACTAAAATATGTTTTGTGTAGTCCACCTCATGTGTGTACATATGTGTATTTATGTAGGAAATTTGAATCAATGGCACTTAAGGACACTGAGTACCTGTCTTTCATTTTTCAGCTTAGCCAATAGGGCAGGTGAGATCAGCAGGAACACATGAGAATGGGAATCCTTAACCCATATTCTAATTATAAGAATACCCATGCTAAATTTGAAACTTTGCTGAAAGTAGTTAAAAACATTACAGATCAAAAATGAAAATGAATCAGTTAATTTTCTTGTTAAGGTCTTTATTGTGGAGGGAACAAGGGAAATGTGACAATCAGTGCTTTTTTCAATGATGCAGTTAATGTATCTATATGATTAAACATTAGAATTAAGGTTTTATTTCATTTGTTTCTATCTTGTTTTCATTAAATAAGGATCATTTTACAAGAATAAGCAATCATCATGGAAGAATAAAGACTGTCACACATTATTCATGTTTCCCAATAAAAACTGATATTTAATGTTACCATTGATGCAGAAAATGTACATACAAATATCTCAGTATGGATTATACTTAACAGATTAATTAAGGTTTCTAGTGGCTGGATTCAACTATCCTAATCATAGATTGCTTAATTATAATTTGTGGAATGACAATTGACTGGTTTTGCACTAAACTAAACTATACCCAAACCAATCACATTCTTGCTTAGATGTGAAAATCTAACCAAAGATGTGTCATTGGATAATATTGGTATTTTCAAAGGTGACCAGAGATTTTTTTGTATTATACTTGGAAAAAGACAAAACAGTTAAATCTACTCCATTTGTATCACAACCTTTAGATGAAAGAGTAATACCATTTGACAGATTTGGTGTTTACAAATGGCAGGTATTTGCTTGTAGTCAATCTTGAACTAACTTTCTTTCTTTCTTTCTTTCTTTCTTTCTTTCTTTCTTTCTTTCTTTCTTTCTTTCTTTCTTTCTTTCTTTCTTTTTCTTTCGTATGGCTGCCCATCTCAAACAAGTGACTTTGGGCAGTGAACAGTCATAAAATCAATTAAAAACCAAATTACAATCACAATAAATAAAAAATTAAATACATACAGCAGCCAAGAAAATGCTGTAATCCATAGATGTTAACATAACCAGGAAACGCCCTTCACACACACAGGACCCCAGGCCCAGGCATATAACCAGGTCTTCAAGGCCTTCTGAAAAACCAACAGGGTCGGGTGCATTCTAATCTCAGGAGTGAGGGTGTTCCAGAGGGCAGAGAATGCATGTCTCCTGGTCCCCTCCATCTGACATTCCGTGGCTTTTGGGACTCAGAGCATGCCCATCCTGCTGGATTGGATTGGATGGATCGAAACAATTGGGAGAAGATGGTCCCTCAGGTAACTTGGTCCCAAGCCATGAAGGGCTTTAAAGGTGACAACCAGCACCTTGAATTGCACCTGGAAACACACAGGCAACCAGTGCAGCTCATGAAGCAGTGGTGTTACATGGGCCAAGTAACTGACACTATTTACTACCTGTGCATCTGCATTCTGCACCAGCTGAAGCTTCTGAATGCTCTTCAAGGGCAGCCCCATGTAGACTGCATTGCAGTAATCCATATGGGAGGTCACGAGGGCATGCATGACAGTGAGCAGAGCCTCCTGGTTCAGGAATGGGCACAACTGGCGCACAACCCGAAGGTTGACACTATTTACTACCTGTGCATCTGCATTCTGCACCAGCTGAAGCTTCTGAATGCTCTTCAAGGGCAGCCCCATGTAGACTGCATTGCAGTAATCCATATGGGAGGTCACGAGGGCATGCATGACAGTGAGCAGAGCCTCCTGGTTCAGGAATGGGCACAACTGGCGCACAACCCGAAGGTGTGCAAAAGCCCTCTTAGCCACGGCTACCACCTGCTCTTCCAGCAGGAGCCATGAGTCCAAGAGGACCAACAGAATGTGCACCAGGTCCATCTGAGGCAGTGCCACCTCATCCAGGACCAAAGGTGGAAAAACATTGACACTGGAAGGCCCAAGCACTCAAAGCCACTCAGTCTTGCTTGGGTTGGCCCCATCTAGGCCCCTACAGCCTCCAGGCACTGGGACAGGACATCCACAGCATCGCTCAGGCAGCCCGGGGTGGAGATATAAAGCTGGGTATCATCATACTGATGATACCTCACCCCAAACCGTCAGATCACTTCACCCAGCAGCCTCGTGTAGATGGCCTCATGTAGATGTTAAATAAGAGCGGAGAGAGGACCAACTTCTTAGAACTGTTGTTCTGACTGGCTCATTCCTCCATTGCTGCAAGGAGTTATTACTGTAACCTGTTGTCCTGCAAATAAAGAGTCTGTATGCCAGCCTACAGGTATATCTGAACAATGATTCCAAATACCCTTGCAGCCTTCCCACTGAAGCCTATACAGGTGAGACCTGGAATGCTGGGTGAAATGAAGTTCTCCATCTGCTTCTGGACTTCACAAGGGGAAGCATCTGGGTAAGGAGAGCAGTGTCAGCAATCATGAGATTGGTGGAAAAGCTTGAGGACAACATGATCTGAGAATACTCTTATTCCTGCCAAATGAGAGGTCCACTAACACGAATCTCACCACCAAGGTCTCCTTGTTGCTGTTTGAAGAAACAATCAAGTATCAAATACATGTCATTCCAAATCCTTGGTTATCCAGCCCCACAAGATATATCTCCATCATGTGGCTCAACATGACATATGGACTTATTCATTATTCAGTGTATAGAAGTAATGATGAATGGCACTTCCAATGCTCTCCCACAATACCTTGTTAGAGGAAGGCATGGGTGATCTCCATCTCTAGTGCTCTAGACTTCAGTGGTGAAGTTCTGGCATGCTGAGTGTGGTACCTCCCTTCAGTCCTCCCTACAGACATTGTTCAAGGAAGGCACCACTGTGTCTGAAAGTGGTTACATGAAGGTGTGGTTTACTTTGGGGCCACTCACTCCATTCGACAATAAAACTCTTCATGTTTGATTTGCTCATTTTTTACATTTGAAGAGAGAGCATCTCCCCTATTCTCTGGGTGAACTCACTTATCTTGGAGATCTTTTGTATTTGCCAGGGCTAGAGGGATGTTATCTCTTCAAATGAAAGCAATGACAATTCGGTTCCTATTCCATTTTGAGATGTGAAACACATAAAATTATGTGTCCTAGGCTTATGGCAAGAAAAAACATCCAGGAAATAACTATAAACTCACCCCAAACCAGCCCTGCCTAAATATGAAGTGTCCTCACCTATTTTGTGGGCCTCATTCCTGAAATATTTTGTAAAGGCCTTTGGCACCAAAATGTTGCCCATCCCTGGATGAAACAGTATTATCATTTAATAGTCACACACTCACAATTTTTATTTATTTATTTATTTATTTATTTATTCATTCATTCATTCATTCATTCATTCGATTGATCACCACCCAACTCCCTCACAGGGACTCTGGGCGGTTTACAATCCCACACAAACTCCAATACAATATAAATAGAGTTGAATAAACATTAAAATAAACAATTTTAAAAATACAATAAATATAATAAAATCAAGATGGTAGTATCTTTTTTAAAAAAACACTGGAAAGAGCAATTCTAGGGCCAACCTAATGTATTAGCCATCCCCAAGAGTGTATACTCTTCTTCCCGCCCCAGGCTTGTTGGCAAATCCAAGTCTTGAGTTTTTTCCGGAAATCCAGGAGCTAACTCTGGGGGAAGAATATTCCACAGGCGCTACTGCAGAGAAGGCACGCTTCCGTGACCCCGTGAGATGGAATTCTTTAAACAATGGGGTCCGTAGCATGCTTTCCCTGCATGACTGGATGGGACGGGACGATGTAATGGGGATAAGACGGTCCCTCAGGTAACCTGGTCTCATGCCATGAAGGGGTTTAAAGGTCATAACCAACACCTTGAATTGGACCCGGAAGCAAAGTGGAACCCAGTGCAGCTCGCGTAACAAAGGTGTTACATGTGTCCGATAAGGGACTTCCAAGTTCGTCCGTGAATTTCTGATTCCCCCACCAATACTGGTTTTAAATAAAGCTGCGTACAGTGGCATTTTACTATATAATATTGCTCTCATGCCGTTAGGCCAAGAAAAAAGGTACACTTTTGTTTCTAGGTTAAGAAAGTGACCTATAGCTTCAGATAGTTCTTTCAGGAATGCTGAAAATCTCCCCCTTCCCACAACTCATATTTATATTATTATATTGTTGTTTATTCGTTCAGTCACTTCCGACTCTTCGTGACTTCATTGACCAGCCCACGCCAGAGCTTCCTGTCGGCCGTCACCATCCCCAGCTCCCCCATGGTTGAGTCTGTCACCTCCAGAATATCATCCATCCATCTTGCCCTTGGTCGGCCCCTCTTCCTTTTGCCTTCCACTTTCCCCAGCATCAGCTTCTTCTCCAGGGTATCCTGTCTTCTCATTATGTGGCCAAAGTACTTCAGTTTTGCCTTTAATATCATTCCCTCAAGTGAGCAGTCTGGCTTTATTTCCTGGAGTATGGACTGGTTTGATCTTCTTGCAGTCCAAGGCACTCTTGGACTTTATAATATTATATTATATTATAATAATTCCTGGAAGAAGGCAATGGCAAACCAGTGCTGTAACACTGCAAAGAAAGCTGCATGAATGCAGTCACCAGGAGTCAAGCTCAGCTTGAGGGTTTCTTTATTTCACTTATTACATACGAAGAAATGCAATTTTTCATGCAGGCAGGGACTTGCTTCACACTAGCAAATTTCAATTATAAGCTCCATAAGATTTCCAATGTGGCACCGATGTGTGGATTTATCTACACAAATCCAGATGCGACACATTTCAGACACCCAGGGATGATGCACGTTATCTTTTGAGCTGGTGCTTTCCCTGTTGCATCAGGGAATGGTAATTGGAAATCATTGTTTCTATTGAAAACTTGCAGCTGTCCACTGGAGAGGACTCCTTATCTGTTAAGGTCAAAGGTACATATGACACTGCAGTTTAGTCAGATGAATGGCATAGTCTTCAGCTGCAGTCTGGAGCAATCAATCTTCACAGAAATTGCCGTGAAAAGAGAAGCAACCCTGAGTTAGCCAGCCTATAGCTGCTTTGGGGTGTCCCACGTATACTGTAGCTTTCCTGTTGTGAAAGAAGTCATGGAAGAGCATGCTGTGCTTTTCACAGACAGTTCAAGGAAAATATTTGTAGAAATCGCAGGCAAGTCAGAGAAATCATAGTTTCACCTCTCACCATTGTCTTTTGCTATTTCAAATATAAAATCAAAGTTTATGCACTTCTCTCTCAGGCTACTAGAGAGACTAAATAATAGTCTACACAGGGTTTGGGGGAGGGTATAATTTAACTGTGTTAAATGAGACCTGTTTCCTATAGTGACCCTGGCTTTATTCTCTAGAGAGCGACAACTGTTTATCCAATAGAAGTGGGCCAACAACCAACATGTTTTCCAAATACAAAGAAGCACAGCATGAGTAACTTTGCATTGATTTTTAGTCAAGGTGGTAGTGTGCCCTTGAAAAACCTTTGTAGAAAACCAAGAGAAACAAGAGCAGAGATTTACAGGAAATAAAAATTGTACTAAGTTAAACAAATGGCCATAACTGTAAACATTGTGCCAGAGATGGCAGGGGTATAGAGAAGGATAAGAAGAGAGGGTATGTGATGGGTTGTTTTCAGGTTTCATGCAAACAAAGGAGTTGCCACCAGTATTAAAAAGGAGAACAGTAAGAGAGAAATTATAGACATGGATTTCTTCCTGCGGAGTTTGCAGAAAACTAATTTTGCACAGGACTAATTGTTGGGGCACCTTGCATTACTTACATCAGGGAAATGTGAAACTACAGTGACATCATGGAGTCCTATTTCTTCTCTTGGCTACTGCTTTTAATCTATCTAACTTCAACCAAGAGTGTATTTCTCTTTTAAAAAGACTCTTGATCACTAGCATAATGAAGTGATATATGGAAAAGGTATGGGTTACCTCATGCAAACAGTAAGTATGCAATCAACTTGAAATATATATTTACCTTGGAGGAGAGCCAAGGACTCAATTCAGTTTTCTTCCTGGTTCAGGCTGCTTTGCATAACCATTGTCAGAATGAAAGTTAATCTCTCCACCCTTTGGTAAAACCATTTTATACACATGATCTTTCTGATTTATGGATCTAGTGTTTTTAGTGAGTATTTTAGTTCTTTATCCTCTCAATGAAATACAGTTATATTTTTAAAAGATTGGGGATAGTTTAAATTTAATACCTTGAAAAATATTTTCCCCAGGTTCTGCTATGCTGCCTCATTGTGATGACGGGGGGTGATAGTGGTGGTGCTGTTCCTGGGAAGGATGAGCGAAGAACATCAGGCATGTATGCCAAGATTATATAATCCCAGCAGGGTCACCTAAGGTGTGAAGGTTATCTCAGCTGCCCAGATAAAGCAAGCAGATACCTCTACTGGGCAGCAACAATATAAGAAGGCACTGAAGGCAGGTGACTACTTTAGTGACAATGGCAAAAGCATCATTTCATACTGTGTGGGAGAAGGCAATGATAAATCTGTTGGTGTATTATTCCTTGAGGGTAAGTCACAGCAATATAACCTTATTAGGTAATCACCTGCAAACTTTAAAAGTTTGCAGGTGATTACCTAATAAGCATGTGATTCAGGCTGAAGAGTATAAAAGATCCTGCCCGCCCGCCCGCCCAACCCTGCTTACTCTGTTTCTGTTTCTTTCTGTTTGTTTCTACTATCTGGTATGTGGAATTGTAATACTTCCGGGGATCTGGAAGAAGACTGTAAATATCTGTTTATATAAGTAACAAATATAACTACAACCAAGTTTCTAAAATGACTGGTGTCATTAATTGGTCTCTGGTGCTGATCGCTTTCTGATACTCTGCGTGTGCAAGAAAACACACTCTCCAACAAAACCACTCCTGTATTTTACCAAGAAAACCAGAAGGAGAGAAAATATAAAATGATTAACAATATTGTGCCAGATGATGGGGCCCTCAGGTCGCATGGTGTAGAGTATCAGGGAAATGACCTTGAGGGAAATAGGTAAGAACTGTTATATAAGCAAAGAAGACTGAAACATTTCTTAAGTCTTGGGAAACAAGATAGTATTTGGAAGAGACAAATGAAGGCTCCTTTTTGATTCACTGGGCTATAAAAGGGAGTGGAGGGAAAGCATAATTAGACTTGCAAAGTTCTGTTATTATAGCTTACAGTATCTCAATAAAGTATAGTCCTGATCTTCCTATGGAATCTGTTTCCTGATCTGCTCTACCCTGAAGGGATGACAGATGGTATTCAATATGCTACTGAGGAAGAGCTGAGGATAATTCAGAGTACTAATGATGTACTAATGATTTATGATATGGCTAGAGTCTTCATGACATCTAGTTGCTGGTGTTGCCAAGCAGGAAAAGGAAATCCAAAGCTGCAAAGACAGAATTACAGTGGGAACATGGAACATAAAACCATGAACGTGGGAAAACTGAACATAGTGAAATATGAAATTAACCAAGTGCACATTGATATAATAGGCATCAACGAATTGACATGTACTGAAATTGGACATTTTCAGTCAGAAGATCATATACTTTACTACTCAGGACATGAAAAACAAAGAAGAGTATTGCTTTCATAGTTAGGAAAGGTATAGCATGAACAGTACTTGACTACAGTGCAACCAATGACCAAATAATATCAATCAGACTTCATTGAAAATCCTTTTATATGATGATCATCTAGGTTTATGATCCAACCACTGATGGAGAAGAAGAGGAGGTTGATGGTTTTATGATCAAGTTCAATTTGAAATTGACAGAACATGCAAGCAAGATGTGCTGCTTGTGGTTGGGGACTGGAATGCCAAAGTTGGAAATATTAAGGAGGAAAATGTAGTTGGATTGTATGGTCTAGGAAACTAAAATGAAGCAGAGAATGCCTTATCAATTCTGCCAATCCAATTATTTCTTCACTGATAACAGTCTTTGAACAACCAAAACAATGGATAGATAGATGATAGATAGATAGATAGATAGATAGATAGATAGATAGATAGATAGATAGATAGATAGATGATAGACAGACAGACAGACAGACAGACACACACACACACACACACACACACACACATACATGATGAGATGGAATGCACAGAAATATGATTGACTATATTGTTGGTAGAAGTTGGTAGAATAACTCAATTATAACAGCAAAGACACAACCAGGGGCTGAATGTGAAACAGATTATGAATTGCTCATGTGAAGGTTCCAAGTTAAGCTAAAGTAGAAGAAAGCCAACCAGTTTCCAGGAATGTTCTTAAGCATATGCCCACCATTTTCAAGAAGATCATCTACCATCTTGACTTTTTTGACTGCCCCTTTTCCCCAAGAATCTCCTTGGAATTTAGCTGTCACAGGAAAATGGATCAAGGTCACAGTATTTTGAAAGCCAACGTGAATTTATTTATATTAACTTTTTTGATATATTATTAGTCTCATCTCTCATGAATCATGCTCATGGAAAGTCAGGTTAATTTCCTAACATCCTGCTAGGATTCAGAATGGCCACAATACCAGGATTGTGGATATTCTGCCTTAATTCCATTTACCATTCTTTTTTTTTTCCAAATAAACTCATCAAGTTCCTATTATTTGTACAAGAATATTATCATCACAGAGTTAAGAGAAGGTATCCTTCATTTCATAAAGTCTCTCTCTCTCCTTTCTCTTTCTGTATGCTTATTGCTCAAGCCACTGGTTCAGTAAGGATATTAAAGGATACATTGATTCTGCTTCTGTATGCTATTTACCTTGAGGTGAACTAGCCCAGAGTGTTTGCATACTTACCACTGGCAGTTCCTATGCAAACAGTCAGCTACATTTATCATAGTTATTTTATTTCAGTTACTTAAGGGGCTGAGTTCCGTATTTACTAGGGCTAGTCAGTGCAGTGCATTATGCATTATGTTGCCTCAGGACCAGCTAACAATGAAAATTGTGACTCAGCTATTTAAACACGCCATGTTTAGCCCACTGAAGCTCTCCTTCAGTGCACAGTGTGCATCCACTGCTGTACATTTGCCTTGTGCTTGGCAATGTATTACTTCAGCTTATTTGCCTTATGCATTAGCTTCCATGGTTTAAAAAGAAAAGAATGGGAAAAAGGAATAGGAACAAAGTCCAGGGCAAGTTGGATGAACCTTTTTATCCTTTCCAACCCAATGGAATTTGGAAAGAAATTATGGAAAGAGACTCAGAACTTCCTTTTTCCGTCAGCAGGATAACTCTCCCAAAGCAGAACAGAACAGGACCAGATTTGGGGTGTGTGGGCGGGGGGAGGTTGTGAAAGACTGATTCATTTCAAAAATGGGGCTGATCTTTGAGAAGCTGCAGAGAAAAAGAAATCCAGACCCACCCACCCATCCAGTACATCCTTCTGGGCAAGGCAGCTGGATAGCAGCTCGGAATGCTGGTGACTATTCCATTGTAACTGACCCAGAGCAGAGCTTCCTGGTGCAGCCCAGTGCACATGGACACACAAACGCATCCAGACATGGAACCAGGAGAAAGCAGAAATACACAGAGATGAAACGTGCTATATGGAAGAAAATGCAGATGCCTCCTATGGCCACTGTTGGTAAAGGGCTTGGAAAGAATTACAGAAGCAATACTCCCTATGCTTTCCTTAACTTGTTTACATAAAAACTGTTCCACACTTTATAATGCACTGTGGAACAGTATTTCCTGCAGCCCACGAGTGAAACATAAATGACAGATGTTTATCCTTAAATATGGTACTGGGGTTCCCAAGTGCACATACAGAGGGATTTACGGATTTGTACTTCTCGTTCAAGTTTTATATATTTAGCATGGCAAACTTACATTAATTTTGTTGAATTAATAGCAAATTATCTTGTCTCCAGCCTTGCTTTTATATCTTTATTAGGAATCTTCCTGAAAGTGACTCTATTAAGAGCTTTCAGCTGCCCAGAGCAGACCCTTAAAAATGATTCCATTGATTTTCAAGGATAATGGAACTCATCATAAATTTGGTACAATGGAATTATTTTTAAGGGCCTGCTCTGGGCAGCTGTTAATAGAGTCACTTTCAGGAAGATTCCTAATAGAGAGAACTTTTAAAAATTAAAGGGGCTGATGTTGGAAGTTCATTCAAAAGCAGAATGAGTTCCCAAGACAACCAGGAAGCAATATGGAGAGGTTTGTTTTTCCAATACTGTTCGGTAAATGGGCCAAAAAGAAAAGAAAAGAAAAAACAACTGTAAAAAGCAATAAATGAAAACAGTCCATAAATCCCAGAACAAATCCCCCAAAACAATGCATTTTCTCACATTAGATGTACAAGCCATGGGAAAGTCTACAAGCTACACTCAAAGAAGAGCAACCAAAGAAGCCCACACTATACTATAAGGATGCATCCCACTTACTTGTGACAAGGCCCTGGACTCAGAGGGAATTTCTCATATATAGTATATACGATTGGGCTATTTGGTTGCCATCCTATCTTCCAAGCAGGAATAAACAATTAGCTTCTCAAGATTAGTAGGGTGCTTTTAATCAGTTGGGAGAGAGCCAATTTGGTGTAGTGGTTAAAGCACCAGGCTAGAAACCTGGAGACAGTGAGTTCTAGTCCCACCTTAGACACAAAGCCAGCTGAGTGACCTTGGGCCAGTCACTCTTTCTCAGCCTCAGGAACAGGGCAATGGCAAACCACTTCTGAAATCTTGTCAAGAAAACTGCAGGGACTAGTCCAGGTTAAAACTGGTAGCTACTGTTTAATCTGGTAGCTATCTGGTATTTTAACTCATTGATTATTTAGATCATGCAGGCTCTAAATAATCTTCTTGTTGCTGATGTAATTAATAATATTGTATTAAATCAGTTTTCTAGTTGCCTGAAAGTTTTCTTCTCCTGCAAAAGAGGCTTTGGTTTTTCATCTAATTCTCAGGATACTGAGAGCATACTGGCTGGGGAATTTCGGCAGTTGAAGTCCACACAGCTTGAAGTTGCCAAGGTTGAGAAACACTGGTCTACACTGTCTTTTGCAAGGCTTTTGAGCATACTTGATTAGTGTGTGATGATAGAAGGTACTGGTTTGTTCTCTTCCTTCCGATATTTGATGACCGCTGTCTACATTACTTTGCAACCTCCCTGATGGCAAATATGTTTCAGAACAGAATTAAGCAGATCCCCAGCTTCTGACATGAGTGCTGTGGATTTCAGCCATTTCTGGAACAAACACCTGTTTGGGGATGGCACAGAAAAGAAGGCTTTTTGCCATAAGGAAAAGGGAAAAAGTTGACTTTTTCTTCTGCCATCTTCCCAAAGCCTATGCATGTTCCTTAGCAGAAAAGTTTTATATGTAAAATGTAGTCATATCTTCTTATTTAATTGCTTACATGAGCCACCAAGGGGGCTGTGGATTGTGGGACAATATGAAGATATTAACATACATACTTGGGCTCTTTGGTAACTAAGGTAAAAGCACAAAAGAACCCTACAATCTACCATTTACATTTAAGTGCTTTTGGCTTTTGCAAAAAAAAAAAAATCAAAAGCAATTCCTTTTGTTATCATTGAAAAATGATGCTAAAAGTTTAGGGGGCACATTATTAGTAATGAATAATGAATACAACCATTCATTAATGAATGTATTCTCTATATTAATGAAACATTTTTTTTGGAGAAAGGGATGGTTAGATAGCATCAACGATGTAATGAACATGAATTTGAGTAAACCCCGGGTGACAGTGGAGGACAGGAAGGCCTGGCGTGCTATGGTCCATGAGGTCACGAAAAGTCGGACACAACTAAACAACTGAACAACAACAACAACAACAAACTGCACTCTACAAAATTATTGCACTAAATTGTGCAAGGTTTTTTTTTTTTAGAAAAACAAGATTAGGAGATGTCTCCAAAGATGAAAAAATATTACAGATTTAGTTTACTAATCACAGAATTGGGATGCTGCTATCTTTGGTGAACTACAGAAGTTCTTAAGGCCATTATTTCCACATGGATATAATTTAACACTGAGAATCATATCCAGATCATAAATACCAGATTCTGTTGCATTTTTGTTTTCAAATTATCATAATACAGGCTTTAATCCTGTATATTGTATCAGAACATTTGGACCTACATCTTGCTCTCAAAATAACAGGTAACTATATAAGATCTGCATTTACTACATGTATGTTTGGCAAAAAGCTGTAGTTAGCTACAGCTTCCAAATGCACGTACATATTGTATATATACACAACATGATGATTTCCATGCATTTGTTGTATGTTGTTTACATGTACTGTCTTGCATAGACATCTTTCTTGAAAGAAACGGAAATCTGAAGAATTACTTATTCACTGAATTATTTAAGCCATGTATCACTTGTGGATGTTGGCAACAAATACTGCTGCCTTATGCCAAGTTGTATTATCTGGATGTTTATAACAGCTATCAAGCATCATACTCCTTGCTCTGATTTTTCCCTCCACTCCTTTATCCTACAGAAAGGATAAAGAATAACTCAGTAAGCTTGTATCTAGATTGTCCAATATCTTGGGCATTGATGATTGAACAGTATGAACATGTGTATATTTAACACTTTGTAGAGTTGTGAAGATGGTTACATCAGAGCACTCTTAGTGAAACAAGAAACTATAATGTAAATTCTTCATAAAATGGAAAGCAGTCTAGGTCATAGTAATGGTAAAATGCACTCATTCTCTTTCTGATCATATACATAACACAGTCAGAGAAAAGGATTGTATGCTGGCTAATCACATTTATGTTGAATAGTTGTAGTTCTGACAATAACAGTAGTAATAAAAACAACAACCAGAAACTTATTCCCTCAATTTCTACAGTGTATTCTAGGTAGCAAATAGTTTAAAATAAAATATTAAAAACTGCTAACAGCAGCTAAAATTATGAAATTTATATTGAACAGATTTGTCAAATGCATTTCATGCCATGGAAGGATGTATACAAGCTTTTGTATGTCAAATAGAAAGACTTGCCAGTTCTAAGGCAAAATGTAGATGCAGAAACAAATGCATGCTAAGTCAAAGCTGGCAATATAATCATATCTAAAAGTAGAATTATTTCAGCAAATAACACTGGGAACTAATGGTACAAACTGGGAGAGAGGACGAAATATATTTATGACATGCTGCCAGCAGACATGCTGACATTCCAGACTAGTGGCAGGTGAGTATTGTACCATTATGCAAACAATTTCTCCTTTCATCCCAGCCTCATCAAAAAGTTAAAGAAAATTTCTTTGGATCTTCCTGCTTAAAGCCCCCAAATATAGCACTTAAGAAACCTTGTGTCCGTCATAAAACACATGGGAGCCAGCTGCGCAACATGCAGCCTTGCATGTATGGAAGGTTATTCAATTATTAAACCAATGAAGCCAAATCTCTAGGTATAAAAAGGAGTTTACTGGAAAAAGAAAAAGATAGGCAAAACACACACACAAAAAAAGCTGGAATCATGCACCCAGATTTCCCAATAACTGCTGAGAGTCAGATTTGATTGTGGTGATGTACAAATCCAATAAATAAAGAAACAGAGTGGTAACATTCAGCTACCCATCAAAGATGGCTACTGCCAGAAAATCCAGAAAAAAATAACATAGGTTGGGACATCCCATGCACAGAACTTCAGTGATCTGCCCATGGAATGAAGACTGAGTTTCTTGCTGTCTGTGGTGCAACTAGTTTCTTTGAAACAAACCCACAGAGGTGACTAATGGCCAACTGAAGAGAGTAAAGTTGGATCATTAGAGCAGAGCTCCTTAATGAAATGAGTCTCTTTTGTAGGAGTGGAGGCATACTGGTTCAGGAAACTTGACTAAGACAAGCTAGACCAGGAAGTAGTGGACCACCAAGCCCATAAGAGCTTCATCTGCCTATTTCTCATGGGATCTTTTCTGCCTACTTCTCTTGAGATCCTTTCACTGAGACTGCCTACCAGTAGGTTCCCTCCGTATCAGACCAACATCAGAAAACCCCAAAATTTCCTTCAGAGCCCACAAGTGTTAAGTAAAAATAACCTGTTTGTGAAGGATGGGGCATCAAGAGCTCATTTTCTCTCCCCACTCATCTTCCATCCTAGCATTCCAGTAACGTTTGTCTCAATATTTTTAAATTATCCTCAGAATCCTACTGTATTTTCCTGTCCTCCTAAAAATCAGCAACCAGCAATTATCTTTATCATCCTAGGGATGCATTTATGCAAGACTTAATCCTTATGCTTGCACACATTCTGTCTTGATCTGTGATATGCAAAGGAGACAGCTGTACAGTCACCTAACAATTAGCAGTCCGTCTTGCTCATTCTGTGGGTCCAGTTGTTCTTAAATAGCCTGCCTCTTTTGACATCTCTGCACTGATCCTGCTGCCTGGATCAATCAAGGAACAATCATTCCCTGGGTTCCTTGAAAAGAAGCCCAAATTGTTCATATGTGTAATGCATCCATGACCTAACCATTTTGGGCATAGCCTAGTAACTAACTACTGTATACTTTCTGAGGTTAGTCAAAACAACCAAGAATAAGGAATAACTTATTTTCAGTTCCCCAAGGAACTGTTTGAAATACTAAATAATATGTGCTCTGTCTTGCATGAAATACTTGAATTACTTTATATGTTTTATTTGGTCGTATAATTAGTTCCCAGAGGCAAGAGAAACTCATGAGCAACATTACCTAACTACTCAAGCATTCAGGTATACCCCAAAGTGCAATCTCTATAAACATAACATTTCATGTATTTAAATTTAAATGCCAACATCTTAGCCTCTTCTAAGAATCTAAGTCTTTATACCTTTAACTCTTAATGCAGAATGAAAAATCATTATTAAATTATGTAATTATGTTATATTTTCTTCTTGTTTTGCATAAAAGTGTACATGCATTACCAATAAATTTCTATTCTATTAGAATAGATAAAAGGACAAGATATGGTTTCACAATAGCAATAGATTTCTAGGAAATGTTCCTAGGATATGTGATTAGAAATCCAAGGAACAAGTTTAAGTTTCATCCAGTTGAACATGAATTGGTGTTCATGTTGAAGAAATGTAATATTTTATGTAAATATAATGTACCAGCCTTAATATTGTTAATAAAACCCTGTGTTTTCCTATTTCTTGGTAATGATAAGTAGCCTCTTTCTGGGAAACCACTCCTCCTCCATGATTTCTAGAACAGTTTTAATGAACTCAGAAAGACAAGCAGCCAAAGCCTAGTAAGTGGCAAAAAAAAAGAAATGACATGGTCCAGTTTAAAAAAAATGTAAATAATGGTAGGAATTTACACATAAATGACACTTGATGGAATTCAAATAGGGAAAGCATATCAGGGAAATGTTAAAACAAGCTGGCTCAGCATGTGTGTTCCATCAACAATGTTTTCATCTAACTGCTTATCCTTCATCTGAAAGACAGTCCATGCATACATTGAAGGACTTTGACCATCCATTGCAAGGTGGAGGGTATGTTCATATTGGAAGAAAAGGCACTGTTAGTGATAAAATCTCAGGCAGAAGTGTATTTGAAGCTGGCAGGTAGGTACGAAGAAGGGACGGGCACATACACCAAAAGTTAGAGTATAGGAAAATAAGTTTGGTACATAAATCAATCAATCAATCTGTAACAAGGAAGGAAGCAGAAAGTAGAATCACCAAAATAGAACTTGGAGAATGATGGAAAGTTGTTAAAAGTGGAAAAAAACAAACAGCAGCAAGGAACTAGTATTCCTACTTCCCCAGTAAGGAATGATGATAAGTTGTTTTACTGGCCAGGAGTCTGGATAATAGTGACTCAGTACAATCACAACACAAAACTGGGCTTATTCATTGGCCTTAGCTATGTAGGCTAAATTTTATGGAAGAGAAATGCTAGCCCTTCTCTTTTGTGTATTACCATTTGCAGAATGCTAATGAAAAGTGGGGGGAAAATTAAAATAAATGAGAAGGAAAGGGGGGGCACCATTCTCCATTCCATAAAGAGGAGAGCTGAAAGATTAAGAGAAATGCTGGGAAGCCAAGAGAACGATACAATAATCTTGGTACATTGACACAGTAATTGCTTTTTGAACAGGCTCTAAATGCCTCTTGAATCGCCTGTAATAATGACAATATTGTAGGGAGATAATAATCATGATAATGAACAACAGATGGGTGGGTAGGCAAGACATTGCCAGGATGAGGCTGAGCAGCAGCCAAAGCTGCAGCTTTGAATGTGGAAGAAAGCAGGAGAAAATGCAGGACCATAGGATGGAGGGGTCAGAGGGCCAGGTGAGGCACAGCGAGAGATTTCAGGACAGAAAGTTCCCCAGGCTGCCAACAGCCCAGCCCTGCTTCCTTTTCTCAAGATTACTGGGTGGTCTGGATAAGGTGATCAGGATGTAGCTGCGATTACTTTGAAGAACACCTGTTGGCTAATATTTTTTTAAAAATAAAGCCAGATAGACATAAAGAGCATGATTTGATCAAACAAGAACACCGAGTGCCTAGGATTCTCTACTGCTTGACTAATGTCATTTTTGTTGCTTTCTTACTCAATCTCCCCCTTTCAATGCTTGTATAACTTGGAGCACTGCTCATACACAAATGATAAGTTTCATAACCTTGTACTGTTAAGGGTGAATGGTAGATCTCTCAGTTTGATTGATTTTAATTTTCCCTATATGTGTGTATAGAGAAGTCCAGTGCTGGTGATGACATAGAATATTGTTATCTGTCTTCTGAGACATCAATTTAACAGATACATAATTTTGTGCAGGGAAAATAAATCTGGCAGAGAAAAAGTTATGTGGTCAACTGCACAAGGAAAACAATAAGTTATTGCAACTCCATGGAAGAGAAGGAAACTTAAGAGATGATAAATATACAACAAATAGTGAAAACCTACATATTTCTAGGAGACTCTACATCAGGGCTTTCCAAAGTTTTCCCGCAACGACACCAACTGCCGTTGATATGTCGCCGTGGGAAAACCCGGAAGTGCCGCCATTGCGGCAGCGCGCAAAAACCCAGAAGCGCTGCTGCCGCTTTCGGGTTTTTGCGCGCCGCGGTTGGTGTGTCGCCGCGGTAAAAACCGGAAGCACTGATGATGATCAGTGCTTCCGGGTTGTGTGGTGACACACCAGACTGTGTGTGGTGACACACTTTTGTGTCACGACACACAGTTTGGAAAGCTCTGCTCTACATCAATAGCAAAAGCTACTGTATATAGTTGTTTCTCTGGACCATCCAAGACATCCTAGAAATATACCATTGCCATGTCCTTGGCTAAAATAACAGTGAAATGCAAATCATTTGGGAGGATAGGGCTGCATCAACAGTGAATTCATCTTTGTATGATGATGAAGAGCTTCCCTTCCCAGACACCTTTCCTTTATATTTTATATTATTTTATTTTACAATGTTCTTAAATCACCTCAGACTTTGGGTGGTGTGTGTGTGTGTGTGTGTGTGTGTGTGTGTGTGTATGTATGTATGTATAAAAAATTCCCTTCTCACCCCTATGGGTGGTATGTGTCTTCTTCAACCCTGGGTCCTCTACCAGAGGCCTGGGAGTTTGAGGGTTCTGCGCAGTATCTTAGCTGTTCCTAGCATTGCACTCTTCTGGACAGAGAGCTCTGATGTTGCTCCTGGGATCTGTTGGAGCCACTCTTCCAGCTTAGGAGTCACAGCCCCAAGTGCTCCTACCACCACTGGGTCCACTTTGGCCTTCACTTTCCACATCCTCTCTAGTTCCTCCTTCAGGTGCTGGTACTTCTCCAGCTTCTCATACTCCTTCTTCCTGATGTTGCTGTCACTTGGTACCACTACATCTATTACCACTGCTGTCTTTTGGTCCTTGTCTACTACCACGATGTCGGCTTGATTGGCTATCATGACAAGAGCACCTGGAAATGTATGTATGTATGTATGTATGTATGTATGTATGTATGTATGTTTGTATGTATGTATGTATGTATGTATGTATGTATGTATGTATGTATTTGGTGTAATGGTGAAGGTACTGGCCTAGAAACCAGGAGACTGAGTTCTAGGCCTCCTTTAGGCATGAAAGCCGGCTGGGTGACTTTGGGCCAGTCACTCTGTCTCACCCCAACCTACCTCACAGGGTTGTTGTTGTGGGGAAAATAGGAGGCAGGAGCATTAAGTATGTCTGCCGCCTTGAGTTGAAATAAATAAATACGTAAATAAATAAATACGTAAATAAATAAATGGTAAAATCTAATAATAATAATACACACACACCACTAATTCATAAAAACAAAGCCTCATATATCATCCATCCCACCAATAAAAAACCCCAAACCTGTCAACATAATAAATACAAAAAGATAGTGGCTAGGCTTCAAATATGACGCAGGATCATGATGCCGTTAACGTGCACCCAGCAAGGTCCATTGTGAGGCCAAAAATTCAAGATGGTGTCTGTAACCAAGTAATTGAATCCCCCCCTCCCTGTTTATATGCATCCAGGACGTGTGTAAAAAGGCACAGGGCTTCAATTACATGGTCACAGACACCATCTTGACTTTTTTGACCCCCTCTGCAGATACCCCTGTTCACACTGGAACCCAATGTTGCAGATGTTATTCATTAATTTAAAACTTCCTATTTTAAAGTCTTAAAGCAGTGGACAATATAAAGAACATATGTATATGAATAGGTACTTGACTGCACTGTGTGCAATCATAATGCAGAATTATGTATCTGCAATAGGATATATTTGCAATGTTAGCCTTTTGTCACATCTAATCCAAAACCAAAGAGAAAACAAGTGGAATTCCTCTTTTGTTTGTTAAAGGAGACATCTGGCCAGTAACGGGTAGAATTTTTGAAGGTTGTATGTTTTTCAGTACATGTTCATGTAATGAACATGAATTTGAGTAAACTCCGAGAGACAGTGGAGGACAGGAAGGCCTGGCGTGCTATGGTCCATGAGGTCACGAAGAGTCGGACACGACTAAACGACTGAACAACAACAACAACATGTTTTTCAGTTTCTTTGTGTCCAGATCAACACCTTATGTACTCACATTTAATGTTAGATTCAGGAGGCCATGCAAAACAGTTATCAGAATACCACAAACCTCTTCTTTGTTATGGGCTTTTAGGAAAAATTAAGGTGGGCCTTAAGTTACCAGAGAGACAGCCTTACCTCCAATGATCACTGCGGCTGAAGACATGAGGTCTTTATCAATCTAATTGGTTCACATAAAGAGTGATGAGCTTGAAACTGCTTTGCTTGTATTTTTTGTCATAGTGTTTTATAATATAATTGCAGAGCTTTGGAATACTGATGCACGTTAATCTGATGGACCATGAGCATCATTCCTCATAGAAAAAAAATCCCCACAAAACGCAATTTATATTGTTACTATCACCTGCTCTTATTCTACCCGTTGTGCCATCACCAGAAATTTAACCCCTAGAGAATCCTGCTATTTACAAGCTCAGGAAGTGACATTATGTGGAAATCTGATGGCCAGTAAGAGTTTCATCAGTTGATTCCACAGTTTCTATAGCATTGCCACTCTTGTTCCAGGAATGCTTTTTTCCATCTACAATCATATTGCATCAGTTTTTGGCAGTCTTATAGTTGCATGCATGCTTTCCCATAAAAAGGAAAATGATTTATTGATTTTCCATTTTTGTGACATGTCTCAATCCACAGATTCTGGGTGGCCTACCACAGAGTAGTACTTCAAAGAGAAAGACTTAAAATTATAATAACCCCTCAATATGGCTGCTATTAAACTTTTTTTTTTTGTATCTTCAAGTCAGATTTCTACTCCTGACAATTATCTGGACAAATCCCTGCAGTTTTCTTGGCAAAGCTTTTTGGAAGTAGTTTGCCCTTGCCTCCTTCTTAGGGTAAGAAGGAGGCAACTCTTAGAGAGAGTGACTGGCCCAAGGTCACCCAGCTGGCTTTGTACCCTAGGTGGGACTAGAATTCACCATCTCCTGGTTTCTACCCTGGTGACTTAACCACTACACCAAACTGGCTCTCTGTTAAACAATTAACATGGTTTAAGTCTGATGGCTTTACAAAACACCATGGGGAGCAGCCTGCACAAAGTTCTAGGGGCAAGAAGAACATGGGGGCCACAACGGATCATCCGGTTCACATCCCCTTAATGTTATGTCTCAGCAGTCCTTCTCACTTACTGGGTGGCCAGATTGCATCCTGGCAAGATAATGTGCGACGTAATCCAATGCTATGCCATGTAAGCCTTTGTAGGTGATGGCAAGCATTTTGAATTAGGCTGGGAGCCTATCTGTAAACTAGTTCAGTGACTGTCAACATCCTAGTCACCACAGACTGGACCAACTGCAGTGTCTGGGTTGCACCCAAAGGCTGTTAATCCAAAGAACTCAAATAATGAGTTCCAATTGCCTTCTGACTGTGTCCTGCTCTTGCAAATATAATTGATGTCAGCCCTTTGCAGTTATCCAGAAACAGACTCCACAGGAAGACTAGAACTATACATTATTCAGACAGGCTATTGTAACAGAATCTTGCAATCCTGTCTTCGTTTTCCGTTCCATCCCTGTTATAGCTTGGGGAGTCAGGGAAGAGCAAGTCTAAGTCTCTTTTTAATACTTTCCCTGCTTCCTGGGCTTAAAGCATGTTTTGACACCTGTTGTTGTTGTAACAGTTTCTGAATAGGTTCTCCAAAGTCATCTCTGTGGCTGCCTACAATTAGCCAGAAAAGTGTTCGCTTACAGATGATGATCCCAAAGTGAAATATTGCAGAAATGCAGCTGTCATCAGCATATATTTGCTGAATGTTGAAAATATAGCTTTTTTTTAAAAAAAACCCTACTTTTATTAATTTTCCTGTAAGATTATGAAATATAATCCACCTAATATATATCTAGACAATCTAGCTTAAAACCTTTGCTTCCAATAAAATAGGGAGTAAACTTGGTATGAATACCAAAACCAGAATTACATTCTTATTCATCTGCACCAACCAAAATCTGTAAATACAGCAAGGAAAAAAAACTACCTTATACTTTTTTATTATTTACTGATTCTTGCCCAACTCAAGTCATTTCTTCAATCAATACATTTTAAAAGGCATACTTTGTAACAAAATACTCTTAGAAATAGATATTTTTAGAGAAAATATTTGACAACTGTTTTAAAACAGCTTTTGTTTTAACTGGAATTTAATGGGAAACAGACCCGTATAAAACAATGAACCAGAGTTATTCACATGGTCATGGGAATACTTTTCCTTGATGGAGGCTTGAGCAAAACGCCCCCTCAAAGCTGCCTCGTGAAGCAACCCAGCTCCCTGATGTTGTAAGAGCAAAGCAAAATGACCACACTGGTTTATTTTATCTCTTCCAAGGGCCTCCTTTGGTAGTTGCAATAGCTGGAGGAGGTTTCTGGGCAGCCGCTCTGCCTGTTTGGTGTCGTGGTTAAGGCATCAGGCTAGAAACTGGGAGTCTGTGAGTTCTAGTCCTGCCTTAGGAACAAAGCCAGCCGGGTGACCCTGGGCCAGTCCCTCTCTCAGCCCTAGGAAGCAGGCAAGGGCAAACCACTTCTGAAAATTTTGCCAAGAAAACTGCAGGGACTTGTCCAAGCACCAAAAAGAAAAAACCCAAAACACCCAACTACCACAATCAAAAAATTTATGCAACAAAACTAAACACACCTGATTGATGGACCATAAAAATGGCTAAAAATGGCAACATCAAAGAAACATGTAATCACACTTTTCTGACGTTTTGCATTGGGGATTCCATTAGAGTTATACTATTTGTCTCAAATTCGACATTTTCTCAAGCAAAACCTAACATTTCCTTTTTGTCGAGTGATTTCTGATCTTTTCTTGGCAACAATGCAGAAATAGTTTACCTCTACCTTCTTCTGAGCAGTTTTTTCAACTTCCCAGTCTAGCCTATAGCCCTGGGATTTTCCGGTGGTCTCTCATCCAAGTACTAACCAGATCCAACCCTACTTAGCTATGGCATTGATGAAGCTGGCCTGCCAATTGTCTGTTGGGGTATGTCTGGTGCTGCAAATATTGCCACAGAATATATGATGGTCTGGCTATGGTTATACTCATCAAAACAGATTCTTGCAAGTTTAATAACCGAATTGTTTAGCATACATGAAAACAGACTGCTACATATTTTCTCAGAAAGGAGAAGGGAAAGAAGGTACACTGATAGAATCTATTTCTATTCTAAAAGATGTTTATATCAAATACCTTGGCAAGACTCCATATTGAAGGTTTATTTTTTCATTAAATCTCTGATTCTTGACAGAATAGCTTACTAATAGAAAAGCAAAAAGAATATTCAAGAAGAATCAATGCCCTTCAAATGTCCTCAGTTCTAACAATATTGTCAGCAGCATTTTAAGTCATTTCAGGTTTCCTCGCAGGTTATGAATAATTTTGTATACTTCATCCCTTTTTAAGTATGTGTGTGTGTATACGTATATATGTATATTTGTGTGTATATATATGCAAACACACACACACACACATACACACAAAGGAGAAATAATATGGAAATGTTGAGTCGGATACCGATTCACTGCTTTAACAATAAGGTTTCTTAAAATGACATAGTGAAAACAGACATGCAAATAAACAAAAATAAGCATCATTTGATCCACATTATTTATACAAATGTTATTTATAGGAATGAAAGGTAGATTAAAGGTTAACAGTGATTTTCTCATGAACAAGATATCTATGTAACTAGGTGTTGATAAAAGACAGACGGCACAGTGACTTAAAACTGCTAATGTAAAACATGCAATATGCAGCGTAGGAGTTGAAAAGAATACATCTGGGCCAGATCAAAATGCCAAGATAAAAATGTATGGATCACAAGGCCGGAAGATAAATGGCTGTTTTCTTTTTCCGGCACTATATATACTTTTTAACAAAGGTGTATTGTTTTTTTCTTTCCAGAACCTTAAAATTAAAGCTGTTTACCTGAGCTGGGTATTTTGATCAGTTGCCCACTTAAAGTAATGTATAAATTAAGAGGTGCGAGAACATTGGGTGGTGTCAGTACTTGGGAAATAGGACTGCATTTCGTTTCCACCTCCAGCTTTGTGCTGAAATGATTTTGAGTGAATCTAGTTTTCGGGGGGGGGGGGTGTTTTAGGAACTGCATATGACAGTAGGAAGATCGTAGTATAGATTTTTCAGACTTCAGTTTTCATCAGATGACTTGCTTAATCTACAAATTAGATAGTGAATGGTCCCTTGTCTGCCTGTGCAGTGATCATTGTAGTATACATGGTGTAGTCTTTTCTGGTTATATTGAAAGTAACAAGCTGAAACGGCCAGGCAATTAATTTTGATGGGACAAAACTGCCGGATTCTTCTCTCAGTTCAGCCACTAATATGCTATTGTTCACACCATTTTGGAACAAGGAGATATGACAGCATAATAGCACCTGGGGCCATTCTGCAGCACTGCACCTTCATTCCTTCTCAAAGGGAATGACACAACTTAACCTAATTCATTAATTGGATCAAATGGCAATACAAATTTTTGCAGCAAGTCCTTCTCTCTTATGCAAAGCTATAATTTCAAATCTTCAAGTATTGTCAAAGCGCCAGAGCCTGCTGTTCACACACAAATGGCCTAGTGGGGTGTTCCCAACATGATATTGTGAAGTGCCAATTAAAATGGGACATTTATTGTGTCAATCAGGTGGTACCAGAGCAGCCTTTTACACTGCTTTAAAACAGGAAAGGAAATATAATAAATGTTTTGTGCTCAGTGCTTCCTTTTTATACATTGCTCTGCTGGTATTGAAGTTTGGTCTATAACCAGGAATACAATAGAAACTTGGCTGGTCATATTTCATTTCATGCTTCATATGCCATTGACTTCAATAGTGGACTGAGGAATTTTGTTTCTTTGATTACCAGCTTTTATTTCTAAGCCATTTTTGTTTTTTAAAGGAAAAAGAACTTTATTGAAACATGTACAGTATATGGCTGTATAAGAATATTTTTGGAGAATTTTCTTAGTTGGTTTAAACCAGAGACCAGCACAATTTCACTGAAGCACAAATTGGTTTATTGATCAGTACTTTAGATGAAGAAAAGCCTGAAAAGGGGAGGGATTTACAGTCACTCTTTATAGATGTATGCAAATCACCATATACATTTAATTACCTTCTGATTTATTGATTGGGTTATAGCATGGCCATGTTAATGTGTATGGTAATGAGATGAGATAGGTGAGATAATGCCTGTGGATACAGTGGCATCCTTCACATAAAATAAAGGGTTGAATAAACCATATTTGAAGCTATTACATTCCTCTAGCCACTATCTAAAAGCTGTGAATTCCCAGCACTATTTCTTATTTTCCTAGTTAGCGCTATTTGTCGCCCTAGTTAACATTCTGTGCAGTTAACACTTTCACTATCTTGTTACCACTTACAATATTCCTTGTGCTAGAGTGTTCCTTGTATCTAATTGATTTATAACTGAACTAGCACTTTTATTTTCCTTGGAAGATGTATTTGGGTTAGCGGCATTTTATCTTAACCCCAAAATGTACTACTTCAATATCAACTTAGGAGCAAGACATTCACAAAGTTTCCCCTTTGCTAGAGGATGAATACATACATACACACACTTTTCTTTTTTTTTAATTAAAAGATAAGGTGAAACATTTATGGGTGGCAGAGTATTTGTATTATGCCCTGATGCCCCTTTTATATTTTCAGGTGTGTCCATGCTGTTGCAGTGGAGATTCCAATTCATGAATTGGAATCTCTACTGCAACAGCATGGACACACCTGAAAATCCACCTTTTCCCTAATGCAGAGCTTTCCAAACTGTGTGTCGGGACACGTTAGTGTGTCGGCTGCAGTGTCTGGGTGTGTCGCAGCTGCTGCTGCTGCTGCCTCCTGGCTTCCACGCAGGTTCTAGTGCCTGCCTTGTGCCCTGTAAGAGTGTGTCATGAAATGATGCCTTGCTGCAAGAGTGTGTCGCGAAATGATGCATGTCTAAAAAGTGTGTCACCAACATGAAAAGTTTGGAAAGCTCTGCCCTAATGAATACATTTTTTCTGCATTTCCCCCCTTTTTTAAATAAGATGCACCACAAAATTAAGAAAAGAGTTATGAAGGAAAACTCAGGTTTGATTTGTATGTTGTTTCAGAAGCGAAATGTTCGATAATCACATTAAAATGCAAGGTGAACAAAGATATCTTTCATATTTGAAGGCTCACCCAAGTCTACATGTACTGTCTGCTAACACCACAGCTTTAAACTGTACAAGACCTCACATAAATAGCTTGTTTTCAAAATGGCTGCTTTGCAAAGCTGGTAGACAGGAATATAAAGGGTGTTTTTCTCTTGAGCTATAGGAGTAAGCAACATCCCAGCTGCTTTTTTTCTTTCTGTTCTACAGTAATTCCAGGTAGTGAAAGAGCAGGGGAAGAATAAGGTGGCAGTTTTTCATTCCACTTAACAGTTACATCAAGGGCTTTTCGAACTGCATCTCAGCAGTGACATATGCAGTTCAAGAAGGAAAATATTTAAACAATTGTTGAATTTTAAAAATCTGAAACTCGGTCAAGGAAAAGCTGATCTGCCAGTCCACCTGCAGCTGTTGAAATGAAACCCCTCTTTATTGCAATAACATTGTTGTGATCTTCCCTGATGTTCCATACAGGGGAGATATCCCCAAAGCAGATTGATGCTCCATTGTTTAACATTTCCAAACTGAAGCCAATAAGGGGGAAAAGAATAAATAAAAAATAAATGTTTGCTTCTTAGTGGCCTATAAATAACAACAAACTTTGAACCATGATTCGTGTGCTACCCACAATCAAGTGAAAGAAACTTGCTTTATCTGATCAGAAGGGGATCAGCAGTACAGGTTCTTTTTAATTTCAGAAGTGAGGTGTGCCTAGCAGCTTTTTTTTTTAAATGCCAAAGTAACATGGGAAGAATTCAAAGATTTCTTTTTCTGAAAGTCTTTATTGTATAGCATGAAAAAGAGCCTTTTATCTCATAATCTTTCTCACTTCTTACACTTCTCATACCATCCACTTTCTTTTGTTTGTCTGCATACTCTTTTTGATTCCCTTCCAGTTTTAAAAAAATCTGATCCAGTTAAATCCTTTTGTATTACTCGGGGTCAAAATCATTAGGGAAGAATGAAAGCAAGGCTAACTGGCCTTGAGTGCCATGTTTTGAAAGAGCTTTTAAGGACTTTTAAGGGTGACCTGGAAATCTTCATTAACAGTAGATGTTCTTGGAAACTCTAGCTCATTCTTATTCTTCCAAAGGTCGCTCCTAATAAGTGACATAGAAATAGCCTTCTTTTATAAATTATTTCCAAAGCCATTGGCTTTATCTAGATCGGAGGTTCATATAGTTTGTAGACAGTAAGGTGGGGAGGGGGGAAGGCATATTAGCTGAACGTAGCATTTTTCACCTATTGGAAACTAATTCCAAATTGCATTTTCCTCCAAACATGAATACAGATTTGGAGCAGAAATGATTGTACATCATACAATGTACAACCATTTTTAGTGCAGAACTCTTATGAATTCTGAATGAATGAACAGTGTTCTTCATAATATAGGCTTCAATCCTGTTATAAGAAAATCCCCTTCAACTCCATATGGTTTATTTCAGAGAAGGCATGCACAGGATTGTAACAAATCTGGGACCGTTATGTGTACGTGTATGTATGTGTGTGCATATGTGTGTGCTTTTCTTGGGATTATTCATAATTTAAGGTTCATGCCGTGTAAAAGTACTGAGGAAGGCCTTGTTCAAGGTCATATCACCATGGCAGGTGCAATGACATGGCCCAGAGAGGCCTGTTATAGCATCTCCAATACTGCGGAACATATGGCCCTTTTTCTTCTTAGCATTCTTTGAAGGACCTCCTTTTTAAGTGGGCATTTGATATGTTTTTAAAAAATAGCATCATGTAGTACATAGTGAAGGGGGAGAAAACATCTCAAGAGATTCATATATGAAGGAGTTAATGAATCAGTCCTAAAGCTGTCAATCTAGATAGAGACCAACAAAGCCTAGGAAAGACTTTGTTACTCTGAGTAACCAGTCCAGTGCAGGCAATTTGTCCCCCACATTCTCAAGTGGGCTTTCAAATGAGGAGGGAAAAGCTGTTCTTCTGTCTTCCATCCCTACAGGAGAGGGCCTCTCTTCTAAGACTGGCTCCTGTGAGATAAGGAAAAGCACCCCGACCCAGAGGGGGGTTGGAAAATCAGAAGAAAATAGCAATCTAGGGAAATGTTGAGCTAGATATGAATTAGGCTCAAATGGATTAATCTGAGTGGTGTCCTTAAAGCCTCAGTCCTATTTTGTTCTACTTGTAATGTGGGTGTAAGTACATGCCTGCCTGGAATATTCATTATAATACTGTTATTTCTTTTTCCCTTTGTCCCATTGTCCTCAACTCTCAGTTAGCTCCTTAGCCTTAATCTACATAATGAATGATTTGTTATTTCTTCTTAAATCAATATTCTCATTCTGACACAGCATCTAGCATACTAGGAGGGAACAAGGGGAGATTTCATCAAAGTGAAGACACTTCCATTGTGACATACTGATTCCAGCTCTGCCCGTTAGGTACTTGCATGCAATGTCACAGTGCAAGTACAAAAGGGAGAAAAAATTGGTGCTAACATCCTGAAGCATTTTTGTCATTTTCCTCCTCCCTTTGCCCCCTTGTGGATGCTCATGCCTACCACATATCCTGGCCACTCTGCTAGTTACAGGTAAGAAAAGATAACAACACCTGGTTCAGTCACATTTGCTGGTTGAATTAACATCAACACCTCTTTTTTTCAGATTGGCTCCTTATCTTTAAGAACTCCATGGCAGGCCGTACAATACCGTGTGTTCAATTATATACTTGGAATAGCCATTCCTATTGACTTTGGCTGGTTCAGATGAAGAATTTCACTCAGTACTTTGTTACTAAGAATGCACTAAATTTCCCAAATTTTCTTCCTAAGGGCTTGCAATTTTTTAAAAAACAATTTATAGGATATTATCCACCCGTTTGCATTAACATCTCAATCTTTCACCCTGAATCTTCTACAAATTGAAGCACAAACTCCCTCCTTTATTCCATTTGATTTCCAGAGACTTTTCTCTATGGTGAACCTGAAACATCAGTGGTGAGGCTTGGATACTTTTGCTCTTCTTAATAACTTCTTTGCTGCAGGTTTCTTGTTTGTATGCTCACTTCCTCTTAGGCCAGTGGCCTTAAGACGCAAATAAACAAGTATGTGAATAATGCAGGTTACAGCAGGTGGTGGATGCATACATAATGACATTTGGCACATGCAAATTTATCCATGGTGTTTCTGGGTTTTGATGCCTTTTCTTAATGTGTGACTGTTCCCTGACTGTCAACTGTGTGGTTTGAGAAGGGGAAAAGAACAAAGGTGGATCTGATGACTGTTCCATATCTCTTCAAAAGTTCTAGCTATGACCAAAACAGTATCAAGAACAAAACCTATTACATGTAGCTTGAACCTTCATAGACATAAAACCTATTACAGTTTAGCTTGTTGCACAATAGGCTTTGCCCACTGGTGCTCTAATACTGCACCCTGATCCTGAAAGACTTATATTTTGAATGCATTTGAAAGTGCATTTAAATGAAGAGTGGGAAACATTCTGTGGAGTGTAAAGTACAGTTCCCAAGCATTAATGTCTCCATGTACCCTTCAGTCTTTTATTTCATTCTGTATTTAGTGTGGTGCAGTAGAAAGTACTGTGCCTTTAGAAAGAGTCACAGCCAAAAATTGTACTCAGTGCTTTAGGGATGTAAGTAGCCAAAGAACACTTTGCATACACCCCTGATTTTCATGCGCTGATCACACATATTAGCAGAAGTAACTGGGCAGAACAAAGTGACGCATTAACTGTGAATTTGTTTGCTTTTGTACCTCACTGTTAATATTACAAGGAATCAAGCAGCTAAATCCCAGCACATGGCATTGAAAATACCCCCTTAATGTTATTTTAATGAAGATCCTTGTATGAGTAAATTATTTCAGAGTCGCTGAGCAGTTATTATCTTCTTTAGTTTTTAGCGCTCCCCCACAGGGTAAATGTTCTTTTATATTATGGTTCAGGCCAGCATTTTTGCAATGCTGTTGTGGGGCTTTTATAGTTATAAATGATTTTTATAGAGCTGTACAATAAGAGACTAGCTGAATAAAGCAGCAGGACTTGGTCTAACTTACTGTAACCACACATCCATGGAGAATCTTTAATTTATTAAACATATGAGATAAGCTTGCATAAGTGTATGGGTTTTGGTTTTAATTAGCATCATAGGTTCCTCCTTAATTTTTATTATATTTTCTTTGCTATTTACTGTTACCAAAATCCCATTTTTAGACATTGATTGCGTCCATCTTCCTATCAGTCAACCTTGTAACAGTCTGGGACATCTTTTATATAGTGTCTGTAGCTTGAATCATGTCAACTGGATTTCTATTTTCTTAGTAGAAACGTTTCGCTCCTTATCCAAGGAGCTTCTTCAGTCTGAGCAAAGTTGGTAAGGGAATCCTAAATATGTTCCTAGGTAGCTGTGTGACCTTACACCTGGGGCTAGGTCATGGTTATATTGAGATGTAATTTTTAAGTCCTTTTATCATCTAAAGGAGGGTCGTTAAAATCACCATGCTGCTGTTGAGCTTCTGAAATGGTCTTAATCTTCCTAGGCACAGAAGACAAAACGGGGAGGAAGATGGGGTCAAGGAATCCATTTATGCCAACTTGGAAAATCCTTCCTTGAATAGAGGTGGGGGCCTCAGGCACAAACTCTCCCCCATCTTCCTCCCCGTTTTGTCTTCTGTGCCTAGGAAGATTAAGACCATTTCAGAAGCTCAACAGCAGCATGGTGATTTTAACGACCCTCCTTTAGATGATAAAAGGACTTAAAAATTACATCTCAATATAACCATGACCTAACCCCAGGTGTAAGGTCACACAGCTACCTAGGAACATATTTAGGATTCCCTTACCAACTTTGCTCAGACTGAAGAAGCTCCTTGGATAAGGAGCGAAACGTTTCTACTAAGAAAATAGAAATCCAGTTGACATGATTCAAGCTACAGACAATTCCACCTGGATGACTGAGAACCTTCATAGACTTTTATATAGTGACTTTTCTATGAGGACTATCCTTAAAGACTGTCCAGAAGCTCCGACTGATGTAAAATTAGCAGCTGTTAACTGCTGCAAGGTCCCAGGATCACATCATGCCATTTTGAATTATCAGCCCTGGTTGCTTTCCAGACACAATTTAAGGCTTTGGGGTTAGCTGTTATAAAGTTCTAAATAGCTTAAGAGCCTTATTAGAAATTTGTCTGGACAGTAACTTCTAGATATACTGTATAGCAGACAGCCTTCTGTTGTGCCACTTTCAAGCTGGGGATATACTATTCCTCCTGTAAAGATATCTTTCTTTACAGCCATTTAACAATTAATGAAGTAATCATCTACACCAGAGCTTTCCAAACTGTGTGTCGCGACACAAAAGTGTGTCGCGACACACAGCGTGGTGTGTCGCCACACCACCAGGAAGCGGCGTGCGCCGCCGCACGCCCCTCCTGCGCCGCCACCGTGCGCGCACGCGCCGCCGCACGCCCCCCACGCCGCCGCCGTGCGCGTGCGCCGCCGCACACTCCCCCACGCCGCCGTGCGCATGCGCCTCTGCATGCCCCCCGCGCCATCGCCGTGCGCACGCGTGTCGCCGCCGCCGCTGAGTGTGTCGCCAGCGGCGGCACTTTGGAAAGCCCTGATCTACACCTTAGTGTAGTTTTTCATCTTCATGTTGTCTTTTTTGTATTTAACATATTAGCTACCTTGGCTACTGAACTTAAATACAGAGAATACATTTAAATAATACATCTGCCTATTTTGGGAGGTCAACAAAGGAAGGCCATCTTACAGTGCTATCCCAACATTAAAAGAAAGGGCTGTTAGGCAAAAGAAAAGCCTTTTCAGTTATGTCCCCAATTCTACGGCACACACCTCTGGAGATATGTGTGGTCCCTTTGCTCTGGCTTTTGAGAAGTTTAAATACTTCCTATTTAAATGAATATTGCTGAGGTCTTGCGTGAAAGAAGGATGGTGATCTTTTATTTTTTATTTTATATGAATGTAATAGATGTATTCAAGATCACATGCTGAGATTCTTTTATACTACCCAGAGTTGTGAGATACAAGTAGTATAGAAATAATGGCTGTTGTGGGTCTTCCGGGCTGTGTGGCCATGTTCTGGAAGTTGTGGTTCCTAACGTTTCGCCAGCATCTGTGGCCAGCATCTTCAGAGGGCAGGAGCACAGACAGAAGCGAAATCTCTGTGCCCAGGTAGAGTGGCAATGTTTTGTTTGTTTTCTATTTATAGAGCTAACACCAGCACAAACACCAGCACAGTTACAATAAAAAAGAAGAAAGTCTAAAAATTAGCAAAACCTGGGCACCAGTCCTGAAAAACACAGCCTGCAAAAGGTCAACAAACTCAGTCCAACCACCAGGACATGGGAATACTTCTCACAATGAACATGCTAATCACACTCATCAGCCACTCGTTAACATTTCAACACAACAAAAAAACCCACCTAATCTCCTATAACAGCTCTATAAATAGAAAACAAACAAAACATTGCCACTGTACCTGGGCACAGAGATTTTGCTTCTGTCTGTGCTCCTGCCCTTTGAAGATGCTGGCCACAGATGCTGGTGAAACGTTAGGAACCACAACTTCCAGAACACGGCCACACAGCCCGGAAGACCCACAACAACCATCGATCTCCGGCCGTGAAAGCCTTCGACAGTATAGAAATAATATTATTAAATAGAGTAAGTAATAATAATAGTAATAAATACATAATGTACCATTATGAACCTCAGAGAGATTCAACGAATGTAAATAGGAGTTGAACTCAGGGCTGGCTCTAGACATTTTGGTGCCCTAAGCAAAGTCATATCTTGGTGTCCCCTATGGTTTGGCTCATCTTCCAATTTTGTTAGGAATTTCAAAAAGGCACCCTCTTGTTCCTTTTTTTCTTTTTTCTGCTTTTTGCTTTTTTATTGTGTTTTTTTGGAAGTCCTTACAATTTTGGGGGCCCCTAAAATTTGGCGCCCCATGGCTGGTGCCTACTCAGCCTTAGCCTAGAGCCAGCCCTGGTTGAACTAATATTAAGTGGTTAATCAGCATTTTCATGGCTGTATTGAAATCTGAAGTTTCAATTTTTATAATCCCACCCCAGTGTTCTATCTCAGCAATCCTGCAGTGATTCTCTTCAGGTGAGTCAGAACTACAATTCCAAGATTTCCTAGTCAGCTTTGTCAAAGTTCAACTCTGGCCTAGAATTTAGGAAAATCATATTGAGGGTTTCAGATTGGAACAGGCCCTCTACTTTCTGGACTACTTGTTGTTTTTACTGTTCTCTTTTCTGCAACCTTCTTATGCCCTTGATTATTAATCCAGATACTCCTTTGGTCACATTTTCTTTTATCTGGTCGGCAAGCCCTGGTCATTGGTTCAAAAACTCAGCAGTGGATCCGCTCCCTTAACATTGGACACCCATCACTCAATGGGCACCTGAGCTGAACATACTCACTTGGCACCATTAAAATTGTTCACTGCTGCTGCCAACCTCATGTTCATATAATTCATTCCTTTTGTTCCCCAAAGCATCACTAGGCAAGAAAATTATCTCCTGTCCTAATGGAATGCCCCCATATAGGAAGGCCATCTTACACTGTAGATGTAATGCGATAGAAGGCATTCTACAGGAAAAGGTGTTATTTGGGTTTTGACTTCTAGTGATGAACCAAAAATGATGACCCATTTTGTCCTCCCAATTCAAAGTGGCCTGGCATTTTTGGTGATTCCTTTTAGGAGAAATCCTAGAAAAATGGGAACAGTAAAAAGGGTAAGGACATTCTAGGACAAACAGTGCCAGTTCTTTTTTCTTTTCTTTTTTTCTTATTCTAGAGGATTTGATGCTGGCATTTTTCTAATACTTTACACTGTCTTCAGAATGTATCTGAGACTAAGAAAAAACACTGTTTTGCTGAATGCTATTTGTCCTGAAACCATTTTTTGTTATTTATACAAACTAACATCACTATAGTAAGCAAGGCTATGTAAATAACTTTCTTAAAAAAAAAAGGATCTCAATGGCTCGTTTAAGCTGTGGTCTATTTCAGTTAGGCACATAAAAAATTCTTTATGTGTTGGAATATTTACACCAGTCTTTCCAATGTGGTACCCTTGAGCCCAGCTCCCATAATTCTCAGGCAGCATACCATGCTGTCTAGGAATTAAGGGAATAATTAGAGGAATGATGGGATCTGAAACACAAAGGTATCTCCAGGGCACTAGGCTGGAAAAGACTGATTTGTAGATTCTCCTTCCAAGAAGATAATAAAGACTTTGCATTTAAACTTTAACCCAGGCTTGCAAATCAATATTTGACTTTTATTAGTTGGCTAAGAATTTCCTTTTGGCAAATGTGAAAAAAATAAAATAAAATAGGGGAAGCAGTTGGGGCAGATGAATACATGAAGACTGATTAACTCTTATCGACATTGGTGAACTCACCAATTTACTTCTTGCCACTTACTAATGAGAAGTTCATGTGATATGCCGCAGCCTATGATGATGGTAATGAGGACTAATCTAATTGTATGCCCCCCATTGACTTTGTATCATTCTACCCTTAAAGGCTGCCATCTAAAAATACTGAGCTGAAAAGTGTGTGTGCGGGGAGACGTACTGGGGGGAGTACTTCCATCATTCTCAAGAGAGAAAACCTCAACTACTAACACATTCCGCTAATATTTGCTTTGGAGTGAATGCAGGAGTCTAATGCTAATTTCCAAAAAAAAAGCAGTGAATTAAATACATAGATTTACTCTACCCTGTGACTATATATATATATATATATATATATATATATATATGTATGTATGTATGTATGTTTGTGTGTGTGTGTGTATATATGTATATGTATATATATGTATATATATATATATATATATATATATATATATACATACATACATACATACATACATAGGTAAAGGTAAAGGTAAAGGTAAAGGTAAAGGTAAAGGTAAAGGTAAAGGTAAAGGTAAAGGTAAAGGTAAAGGTAAAGGTTCCCCCCGCACATTTGTGCAGTCGTGTCCAACTCTAGGGGCCGGTGCTCATCTCCGTTTGTTAGCCAAAGAGCCAGCGTTGTCCGAAGACGCTTCCACGGTCATGTGGCCGGTATGACGCACGCAGAACGCTGTTACCATCCCACCAAAGTGGTACCTATTCATCTACTTGCATTTGCATGCTTTCGAATTGCTAGGTTGGCAAGAGCTGGGGCGAGTGCGGGAGCTCACTCCGTCACACAGGGCTAGGGATTCGAACCTCCGAACTTGCAATCTTCCAATCGACAAGCCTGGCGTCTTACCCACTGAGCCACCATGCTCCTTCTATATAAATATATATATACAGTAAATCTAATTATAAAAATCCATGTTTCAGTTCTTCCAGTCAACCATGCCTAAATGAACTTACTTTAAGTGTCATTTTGCTTGCTGGATTAATTTCAGACACTCTGTCTCCTTTCTTTGGTTTCCTTTATTGATTCTTGGAGAAAAGAGAGAGAGAGAGAGAGAGAGAGAATGATATTTGATTAGAAGAAAGTGTATACCCCAACCCATTTTGATATTTTCATTTGCAAGTAGCTTTGTGTAATGCCTTGCTCTTTTGATCTAATAATGAAAATGTGTCAGTAGATCCTCATTACAAAAGGAAAGTGAGGCAATCCAAAACCCTTGGGGTCACCTGGACCGCAATGCATGAATTTGAAATCTTTAAGCTATGTGCTCAGTGGCTGGTAAGTAGTGTAGTGTGTGCCTTCCCTCGCTCTTTAGCTGTGAAGAGCTAAGGATTTAAAGACCATCGAAACAACCTGTGTTCAATCCATTACAAAGTCCAATATTAAAGGGCTGGTCTTGATTTTCTTTTCTTTTTTCTTTTTCTTTTTTGTTAATTCTATGCCAGTTTTTATATCTACAATATTGTTCATCTCATATTAATAAATTTTGCATTGCCTTATATACATATAAACCACAGAAAGAAATCAGTTGGGTGTCCAATATGGAATATATTCATGTTTTACAGGTAGTCCTCACTTATCAAGCATTTGTTTAGTGACATATACAGGGAAAGAGACTTTCGATAGTTTTCTTATTGGTCCAAACATCAATGCTAAATAGATAATACATGCAAGTTCATTCCTTTGTAACAAGCTTTCTGAACCTGGGCACCATAGATGTTGGCAAAGGGGGGGCAATGGGGGACAAGTGACAACATGTGTGTGATGGTATATGGTTATGTCATCACGCATATGCCACAACTTGCATTCTTATGTTGGATGTTGTGATGCAAGTACAACACACATGGATTGTAAGAGATGCTGTGGCTGGGCACGTGCCAGGTATTAGGGCTCCAGATTCCAGAATCCTTCAGCCAGATTGGCCATTGTTAATACTTTGGGGTATTGTGAATCTACCCATCTGGAGGACACCTAGATTGGAGATTTGCCAGATGTGTTTGTGTGTAAAAAAGGTAGAGGTATAGATGGGGGAAAGTTAGGATTACTGAATCTGGGCTGAAGAATATCCAGATGACCATTATAGGGCATCAAAGAGATACAGAAAACTCTCTTTGGTCATCTAGACTTTGCAGAGAGAGGGAGAGAGGGGGAGGGGGAGGAAGGAAGGAAGGAAGGAAGGAAGGAAGGAAGGAAGGAAGGAAGGAAGGAAGGAAGGAAGGAAGGAAGGCTGGCTCTTTCAGATGGCCAAATTAAAATATTCTCCACCACTCCTTAATCAAGCAGAAAAGAATGCTGGCTAAATTATGCTGCCCAAATTCTTGATCACTATTCTGCTACTGTAACAAGGCCGATGAATGGTGCTTCCTTTATTTACTGTAGGCCAACAAATTAAGGAAGAGGATTGGACTATCTCCTTGGCTTAGTTTCCTCACCCCACCAAGCATCATCTACTGACAGGGAAAGCAACCATCAATCATTCTAAGGTAGGGTGAATTTCGATGTATTTATAGAATGGTAGGTTTAGCCACCTGTCAGATTGTCTGACTACCAGGTGGAAGGTGCTAAGAAAGGTATGGGGTGAAGTGAAAGGGAGCTCTCCAAATTCTCCCCACACCCCAGCCTCAGCACCTGTGACTTGTCAGACTATTTCTGGTTGTTCATAGCACTTTGAGTGCAAAAAAACATGGTAAAAAATTGCCCAATTGAAAGGGACAAGGTGAGGAAGGGTTATGAAGTGAAGTAGGGGAGAGTGACTAATAATGACAAACTCTTTGACTAGTGCTGGAGGAAATTACAGTGCTGATAGCAAATGACCAAGGAATCCAGTTGTGACCAGTTGTGACCAGTGGTTGGCTGTGGAGAACACACAGTTGTGACTGGTCCCGACATAATAACAGAGGTCATCAGCATGGCACCTCATGCCACCAAAACCAGAATGGAATAGGCAAAATGGAAAAGGCTGCACAGACAGCCACAGGAACTGCAGCTAATACTGGTATAAGAATATCAGAAGACCTATAATGCACCCAATGGTGACAGAACGAGCAATACAACAATCTTTCCCAGTTTAAACTGACCTTTTGTGTAGCCCAGGACTAGTGCTCTTTTGAGAAAGCATTGAACCCACGTTTCAAAAATAGGTTTAGCGCTGTCTCAGAAGAGAGTGTTTATAAGGAACCTGTGCTAGACCTATCAAGTGCCAGGTAGACTTGTGGGCAGATGCAGTAGCCAAATGTCTGGTCATTCCTGCAGACCAAGCCAAAATGACCAAGGAGGACAGGGCCCAGCAGCGGTGTCCTCAGGGTATGGTAAAAAGTCAACATGGCAGCTATGGTGCATATAAAAAGCAGGTAGAACTTTGATTGCACAATTACTGTATGGCCACCATCTTGACTCTTTTGAGCACACCCTGTGGATACCCCTGATGCCCAGCAACTGGAGGGAGAGAGCATGCCTACATATTTAAAATGGCTCCTAGCTAGGCAGATCCAAACTCCTAATTGGATCAGCAACAAAATGGTCCATGTGGAATGCCAGATCATTTCCATGGCAAAATTTTGTTGTGAGAAGATTGAAAACACTGCTGAACGGAACAGCTAAGGCTGATTTTTATACTCAGGTATGGGTTAGGGCTCGGGATAAGAAGAAAGCAATGTCATGAGGACACGAGAGAAAAAATGTTGCTAACAGAGCATGTTTGTGCTATGGTGAAGGGCCATGAGGCCTGGTGCCCTGAGTGTATGAAAGGAGCCATCTCCTGTTGATTGTGATGTTTTCCTTGGCTGCTATGCATTTTTATTTTTATATTTATGGTGTAATTGTTTTTATTTTTACTCGATATTGTTCACTGCCTAGTCACTTGTTGAGATGGGTAGCTACACAAATTGATTAAATATAGAAATGAAAACCCAGAGATCCTGTTAGCTAGCTTCTGGTGGCTAAAATGAGTAGAGTGCTTAAATGTTTGGTTTTGTTTACTCTTACACCATCAGGTTTTTTTTTTTTAAATAAAATAAAATAAACTTTCTTAGACATAAAGAAAAAAATAATTATTATTCTATGTTCTTTAGAAAGGGGAATGCCTCAAAAATGCATTTCTTTTTTTCTGTTGTACCCTGTGGCTCCCATCTTTTCAATCTGCTACAGTGAAATCATGAATATATGTCATCATAATCTAAGTCCTATATTTCAAATTCAGATTGCAGGTGTATAAGATGAAGAGGCTCTTTTACAATTCCTTTCTAAAGTGTTGCAGATTGCAGATGGTAACATTCAGGTCAGCCTCTCCTTTTCAAGTTCCAATTAAGTTGAGATGGCCACTTATGCTGTGTGTTGGTCTCACAGCCCTGCTGTAAGGAAACCTCAACCTTCTGCAATTGCCTGTGATTGATTACTTCCTGAGAACTCAATACCAGAGCAGAAATCATAAAATGTCTTCAGCTCAATGAGATTCTCCAACACGCCCTTCAAGCAATGATTTGAAAGGCAAAGCAATAACATTCGTGGCCTCTACATTGCTGCACTGTATCATTAAATACAGTGTGTGTCGTTATTCTTTTTTAATAAAACAACTGTTTCCCATTGTTTCTATGTATAAATAAAATTTCATGTTGAATAATTAACTTTCTATAAATAATCATCATCCTTAGTAGGGATGTGCAGAACAAGAAACCTCATGCAAAACCTTCAGGGTAACAAATTGCTCTTTATTTAGTTACATTTCATTAGCTAACATATGTGTCACTTAAACAATCTGCACACTTAAAAGCCCTTAAGTATGCATAAAACTTCCAGCCATTTTTTAAAAGTCTTATTTATTTATTACACTTTTCAATGGCCCAATAACCAAAGATTTCTGGGCAGTTTGTACAAATAAATTAAGACATACAATATAATACAAATCAATAAAAATGATAAGAACAGCACATAATGGAGACAAGATTAAACAGCAGCAAGATTTTTTAAAGGAAAAACAAGTAAAGCATATAACATCAAAATAAACCCACTCACAAAGCTCTGAGAGCATTAAAACCCCATCTTGAAACACCTGGGAGAAGAGAAGAGAAGAGAAGAGAAGAGAAGAGAAGAGAAGAGAAGAGAAGAGAAGAGAAGAGAAGAGAAGAGAAGAGAAGAGAAGAGAAGAGAATATATAATATACAGCAGTGTTTCTCAACCTTGGCGAGTTTAAGATGCATGGACTTCAACTCCCAGAATTCCCCAGCCAGCACTGGTATACAGTATATACGTATATGAAGAATATATAGAAATATGCATGTGCGCACGCATGTAAGTACATACTGTATATATTGCTGTAGTTGCCAGGTGAGCCTTTCCAGGAAGTGTCTCACTTAATTGGAAGGAGCCTGCTGAAGCTTCTTAGATGATGAGCTTAGATGATAGGTCTTGGATAATGATCTTAGAGCATGGGCATCTGCAGAAACGTCCTGCTTTTGTCAAAATGATGAAAGTGGTGTTACACTGTTGTGCCACATGCTATGCCCCTTTGGAGCATTCAAAAGGGGTATGATTTGAATCAAGATAGGTTGACACTGCTTTTGTCATTTTGCACCCCCCACCTGAGCCTCCCCACAATGCCGTTGCGTTAGTGGTCCAAGATCCAGATACAGGAAGTGGTATTCGTTTAAGTCATATGGCCTCAAGCCATTTAGGGGTTTAATGGCACGGATGACCAGGCAATCAAAGCACCATCTCTTTTTAACATGTGTTGATCACCCACATGTAAAAGAGATTGTTAAACCTACCATTTGGATATCATTTAATGGCATGGGGCCAGGGCATCTGAGGGACCGTCTCATCCCGACAACATCGACCTACCCCACTCGATCATGCAGAAAGGGCATGCTTTGGACCCCATCAACAAGATAATTTTATCTAGTGGGGTCCAGGAGGCGAGCCTTCTCTGCAATAGTGCCCGCCTTGTGGAATATCTTGCCCCTGGAGGGGAGGCTGGCTCCCTCACTCCCGGCTTTCTGGAAGACTCTTAAGACCTGGTTCTGCCACCTTGCCTGGGACGGGGGAGGTAATAGTTCCTCCTGGGGGTGGCTGGCCCCATAGTGTTCTCCTTTTTAGATGAGATTTTATCATCCCTTGGATTTTTATCTATTATTTATTATACTGGTTTAGATTGTAACCTATGTTTACAGGTTTTCGATTGTTGACTGTGTTGTAAACAGCCCAGAGTCCCCCGTTGGGGGAGATGGGCGGTGATAAATTTGAATTAATAAATAAATAAATAAATAAATAAATAAATAAATAAAATAAAATAATGATGAAAAACAGCAGCATTTTGAACTAGCCCCAGGAACAAAGTTTCAGCCAATACTGAGGTCAAATCCATGCCATAATCAGATCATACCAGCCATTTTCAGTCAGCTATTGACAGTGGTTCTCAAAGGCAGCCACAGAAGTTACACTTTGCAATCATTCAAACGGGAAGCTGTCAGAGAATGAATCACTGTCACAAGACTATCTCTTCCAGGTAGGGTTGTGGTGGGTATATCATCCTGAACTACTAAAAGGCATTCTAAGATATTGAGGCTTGCTCCTGTGTCTTTAGGGACAGAGAGCAACTGTGCAACTGATTCTATGCAATCACCTCTAAAACACAATGAAAACCAGTTCAGCAGATTAACAAATCTTGTACACCCAGTACCTCCATCTTGCCTGGGTTGAGTTTCAATTTATTGGCCTTCAGGCAAGCTATTAACCTGCTCAAGGCTTGTTTTACAACCTCAGCTGACTCACCTTTAGGAGTTGAAAGGAAAAAAAATAGAACTTGATATCCACATTTGGGATGAGCCTCAGTCCACATCCACAAATAAACTCTCCCAGAAATAATCATGTGGATGCTAAGAAGCATGGCAGATCAATTAGTACTTTGAGATAAATTTATTGACACTGGGCAGAATAATAACTTGTGCCGTGTAAATAAATAAATAAATTTGTCCGGCTTTTCTTCTACCAGTTCTTATTCTAGTTCATGGAAGAGAATGGTTTTAGAAATTTTTTCAGGACAGAAATTCACATGGGTCAAGGGAGTGTTCTTGTGCTTATTGCCAAGATGTGCCTGTGCGTGCCCTTTCTTTTGTTCTGAAATCATGCCTTTAGTGAGCTGTAGCCTCCAGGACTTCCCATACTTGAAGAGAAAAGCTCATGAGGGAATTCCTCCCACAAACCTTTTTTCAGTAATGGTGTCTTTAAGAACTGTTGGAGAAGTTCTCCTTCCCCTGGAGGAATTCTGAGAAATCATCTACCCAGTCTCTCTGCTCTCAAACTGTGTTGTGCCTTTGATGTCTAGCACTAGCATTTTATTCATTGTTTCTTTGTCAGATTTATATCCAGCCTTTCCTCCAGGAGCATAAGGCAGTGTAGATAGCCCAGCCTTGTCCAATTTCCCCCCCACCCCAACAACTCTGTGATGTAGGTTTGGCTGACAGTTTCCAATCCAGAGTCATTCACTGAGCTTCCTAGTAAGTTAGCAACTAATAGCCTTCACTTAACTATAGTTAAATCCCAATTAGACAACTATACCATGGGCAATAGTCTGGAAAGTCACTGACAGGTTGGAAGACCAACATTACCACATTCTCTTCTCTCACCACATTGTCCTACAGCATAACCCTGATGGTTGTGGTTTCAAAACCAGGACTGAAACCAATTTAGGGAGCTTGTGAAGTTCCAGTTTTACTATGAATAAATTAAAAAGAAAAACACTGATCAAGCCCCCCTCTACCTGCTTAATATTAAGGTAATCACAAAACAAAGAACATAGTTCTGCCCAAATTTGTGGGGGAAGGGGGCAAGTCTCAGGCTTTCAGGATTCCATTATTATATCCTATAACAATAGAGTTCGAGTAGTTCTTGTGATGTCTATTTTCCTGACCCAGCCTTCCTCAAAAGATTTCAGCAAGTGACACAATATGCTTCATGACATTACTTATCTACTTTCATCCAACCCAACAATGCAAAGATGAACGTTCAGGGTTTGCATTATGATGTTGTGGATCACGTTTCATCCCTCTTCCATCCTTGTGCTTTCTAGCAGATGCCTAATGTTAGAATCTTTGGCAGCAGCCTAAAACGGAAAGTGAGTTTTTCCAAGCGTGATTCACACTGAGTCTTTTTAGCAAGATTTATGGAGAGAGAGGGAGAGGGCCACAAAATTCCAGCAACTTAAACTGTTTCCCATTTAGAAGCAGTGCTGTATGTCCCCAATGTCAAACCCAAGAAGTGAAAATCACACGGATTTCAGAAAGGCATCTGTAATGCTAGTTGGGGTAAAAACAAATTCTTGAAAACAGTAAGAGTAAAATTACAGGCAGACTTAAAGTAAGCCAATTAAGGTCTCTTCAAAATGTTTCCTTCCCACATTGGGGATGTGCTACCTCTTCTCACACAAACTGAACTCCTCATTCCCCGCCTGCAGGGCATCTTCACAGGTAGAATTTTTTCAGTGTTAAGGGAGAAGTTTGCAATTAGCTGTTTACATAATGGTCTCCTGAATCTTTACCAGTTTGGGAAGCCACTCTTATAACTAGGCTGGTAAACCTTCTCATTGTAGTAGTGATTTCTTATTAGGCAGATGAGGAACCTGGGGGTGGTCTAAGGATGGTTAAATGCTACATGCTACAAACTGTTTATACATACTCAGAGACATCTGTGGTGTGTGTGTGTGTGTGTACAGTATATATCAATGATATCCAAATGGTAGGTTTAACAATCTCTTTTACATGCGGGTGATCAACACATATTAAAAAGAGATGGTGCTTTGATTGCCTGGTCATCAATGCCATTTTGACTTTCTTTGCCCCTACACCCGCAGACTCCCCTACTCATACACAATAACCCTTTATTGTGGTTTCTTTGTTTACTCTGTTTCAGTTTTAGACTACAGTATCCCCCCCCCCTCCAAATAAAGAAGGGATGTCTTTCTGGATGAATTTCTGGATGAAATTAGGTTCCATGAAATTCAGCATCTCATCGCTATAGATTTGAGTGACACTTTGATAAATCAGTTTCTTTATTCTGTATAGGGACAGAGGAACCAACCTATTCTGAAGGGGGAAACTGGACTTCATGGTGTTGTCAAAGTCTTTCCACTAGGTTTTCCAGCACATGCTATCTTTTAAATTTCCTTGGTGTGATTCATCCAAATGCTGTGTCGGATCTTGTTAATATCAGCATGTCACTTTGGATTCAGGGCTGTGAAATGGTAACATAATAAGGTAGCTTGCATCACACTGCTGTAGCAGCTGCAGCAGCAACAGGATTTTAAAATATTGCCTTTGCACTAAAGGGTATGGAATCCTCCCCTCCCTTCCTTTTTTTTTAATTGGATGAGGAGAGGGAGGGAGAGGGAGGAAGGGAGAGAATTTGATCTTAGATTTAAGGCAATTTAATCTGTATTAGAGATTTAAAAACACTAATACCTTGTGCTGGGCCAGTGTTCTCTGTAGTCAAGGATACCCTAATCAGTAAAGGAGAAACCCAGATCTGTTCCCAAAGTACGGTAAATAATATCCTGATATAGTTCAAACTGGCTTTGTGGCCAGAAGGTCCATAATCCAGAGCCAGCCCATAAAAACAAACGAGTTATGCATCTCATTGATAATAACTTGGGAAAAATCACAAATAACTGGAATTCTTTTGCTTTTCAAAATGTTACTTTATTTACTTACTGAATTTACCTCCTCCTTTTCCCCCTTCATTATTAAATGGGATGAAATTTACAGAAATCTGAGATTGCCCGATGAAAATGTGAAGACTGCTCAATAACAAGAGAATTTAGAGAAAAGGGGGGCGGGGAGAGATGAAAAAAGAGAGTTTATACAGAATTTCAGACCAGGTTAACAAGGGTTTTGTCCAAAGGGAGATTTCAAAATTTGGGGACCATTCATATCTACCCTCAGTTACTTGTTTAATGAAAACTACAGGCATTGCATAATTGGCCTATGCTAAGAAATGTCCCCTTAATCGGAGAATTCCAGGGTGTGTGTGTATGTGTGCTTATATATGTTGGGGGTGTGTTTGAAGCTTATAATAACATTTATTATCATTTTATTGCATTTTGACAAATTAGATTATACTGGTAAACATTGTCCCTTCAGGATGGATACATTCTACTCAATTTTGTATAGATTGGTTGAATGAGTTTGCAAGAAGAATCTTTACAACTTTGGGTGAGAGGATTCCTTGTCCACTAAGATGTTGAAAATTACAAAACTGGAAAGTCCTGAAGAAATTTGGCACCTGCGAGATGCCACAGAGAAATGCTGAAAGCAATACAGTACATGATAGATGATGATACAGTAGGGGCTGCTACCTCTAGTCCGCTCAGGAAATGTGCTAGGGAGGATCTTGGAACCTGTGGCTGCGTGAACTATCTGCTGCCAGGGGGAGGGGGCGGTTAAGTGGGGACCAATAATGAAAGCAGCGTTCTGCCATCCATGCCTTTTGCACATGCATCATGACATTGCACCCATGTATGACAGGCTGGGCTCTTGCCAACCTAGCAATTCGAAAGCATGCAAATGCAAGTAGATAAATAAGTACCACTTCCATGGGATGATAACAGTGTTCCGTGCACATCATGCCGGCCACATGACCGTGGAAGCGTCTTCGGACAGCGCTGGCTCTTTTGCTAAAAAATGGAGATGAGCACCGCCCCCTAGAGTCGGACACGACTGTGCAGGGGAAAACCTTTACCTTTACTATGACAGGGTGGAGGTTGCTTTTGTCATTTTGATGAGCGAATCAGATCCTGCAGATGCCTTTGGGTAAACCTGCTCATCACTTAATTCTATTTGTTCCCTCTTTTCTCTTTTCAGCATTTTACTGAAAAACAAAAAGAATTTAGTAGGTTTTGCTGATGCATCTTCTGCCATTCTGCTGTGTAGAAAGTGCCAATTCATCAATGAAGCTTCTCAGTTGGTTCTGATGCATTGAGTTATGTGCCATCAAGTTGATGTCAACTCTTAGTGACACATAGATAGAACATCTCCAGGATCTGTCCCCAACCTGGCCCTTCAGGTCTTCCAACAGTGCACCCATCACTGCTGCAATCAAGTCCATCTACCTCCGTTCTGGTTCTCCTTTTCTTCTCAGCATTCTCTCCTTCCATCTTTCTCAGCATTATAGGAATCAGCATTGTTTCTAAATAGTTCATAAGTATTCTGCTTTGCCTTGTACACCAATATAGTCTGAAGCAACCAGTTCTGAGTTATTTTTGGGGTGTAGCCAAATTCAATGTGTATTCCTACTATTTGCATTTAAATATGCACACACATATTAAATACAAAACTTATTTAAAAATAATTTATTTTGGCCCACAGTGTGTTTTGCTTCTAAGAATATATGAAAGGAGAGAAAAAAGTGTATTTTTGGACACCTATAAACAATTCTACTACTGAGAAATTGTGAAATATCTCTATAAAATGACAATTTTCTATATTTATCATAGTCACAAAGAGAAACTACTGAGAAGTGATAGCTTTGTTACTGAATTCTACATGGAGTGGGCAAAATAATGAATGTATACCAATGTTATCACTTGGAACTAAGTTGTGTTTCTTAGAAAAATAAGGTCTTTCAAGATCCAAGCATCTTTCACCTTCATATTGATTTCCTTTCTATGAAATTGGATGAGCTTTACTATATGAAAATCACTGTGCCAAATGAAGTAAAGGTCACCTATTTTAAAGGCACTGTAACAAAAGTGTGAAAAATATACTAAAAAAACATAAATGCAAATATTTTAGTAAATGTCTTGCAAACAGTGGGTATCAAAATTTACAGTGAGTAGTCAGCAATTGACATCAAAGAAGTTTTATGTAAGAATGCATAGAATTTTAGTCCAAGAGCAGGTGTGAATCAATGTAAAATAGCAAAAATTTCAATTTACCTAGTTATAATTATATAACTTACACTTAATTTTTAACTAGATTGGATTGTAAGTGTTCTATGTCAAAGCATTCAACTAAGCCTTTGATTTGGATAGGAATGGAAACAAAATGTGTTACAGTCTTCTACAGTAGCTAATTTTCAAGACATGCCAAAATAAAACCAGCTATAAACTTAAAAAAAAAATAGGGGAGGAAGGTTTGTAGATAATGCACTATTTATAGGAATAGCTGGGTGGTGATTATTATGATTATGTGCCATCAAGTCGGTGTTGACTCTTAGTGGCCACATAGACAGATTTTCTCCATGATGATCCGACCCTAATCTGGTCTTTCAGGTCTTCCAAAGGTGCCCCCATCGCCACTGTAACTGAGTCCATCCACCTTGTTGCTGGTCATCCTCTTCTTCTCTTTCCTTCTATCTTTCTAAGCATTACAGCCTTCTCCAGAGAGCTACAGTAAGTCTTCATATACTGTAATATGTCCAAGTAGGATAATTTGAGCCTGGTCATTTGTGCCTCGAGTCCATAAGGAGTTTCCAGTCAGCAATAAACGTAGATATTCTTTTCTCTGATCAAAGAAGTCAAGTTAGTCATCTCAGCAAGTTCCATCATCTTCACCAACCATTCCTCCATTGTGGGTAGAGCCAAATCTTTCCATCTTTGTGCATACAATAATCTTGCTGTAGTTATCATGTACAAAAACAAAGTTTCATGACTGTTTTTTCCAAATGTTTGTCCATCAATCCCCCCCCAAAAACCTCTAGTCCCAATTGTATATTAATCATTTTAAAAGATGAGTCTCTTCTTTAAGACATTTTAGATTTTAAATTTTGTTTTATCTGGTCTTATTCTTTTGAAGTATTTACTTTCTACTCCATTCAATGAACGTTTGTTATGGCCAGATTTAAAAGGCAATAAATAAATAAACAACTAGAATTGTTTATTGTACAGCCCATGATTTTCTCTGAATATGGGACATTGCCTACGAACATGAGTACATGCGTTCACAAAGACAGATCCTTGCTTGTATTATAATCAACACTTTTTAGATAGAAAGATTCTTGTTTCCATCAATGTTTTTATACAGCTGGATTCAGATACACCAGGTGGCCCATCTAAATGAATAAATAGTAATACGAATTTGACACATGAATTTCCTAACTGTTTGTTGCTCTCTCGCTCGTTGCATTTGTACCTACATGAAACTTATTTTGTTTTTTGAATAAAGCAGCAGGAACAAGCACAAACATGCTTGTAATGTGAATTTCATTGCCTGTTTATCATGTACTGTTTTCTCTTTCTTTAGCATTCTTCTCCAGCAATGATATGTTCACTTTAGCACTGGGAATCCACACGCCAAGTCTTGAAATTTCTCCTTCCAACAGAAGCAGCATCTGAGTTTTTGTGTAAGAGTATATTCGGACCATTCAGCTGACCTTTCTGACAGTTTGTTTAATCTCTGCTCAAATAATGTTTTCAATTTATGAGAGAGCTGTTAGAGAGAAGTATTTGCAGGAGGTCTTCCATTAATCATTCATAAAACCAACATGTTGGACGGTTATACAACATAACAGGCTAGATTCTCCAAGATATATTTTTGGTATAAACGTATATGTTGAAATAATGGTTATTCACTTTACCCATGCAGATTGTCTTATATTCTTTAATATTCCCAGTATTCTGAGATCCCTATCTATCCCATCCAATGAGATGTTTAAGATCACAGCTTCAAGAAATATTCCAATTTTTGTTTGTGCTTGTCTTGCCTCGTTCGGCCAGGGAGCCTCTTCCTTGGGGCAGGGGCAGCGAAAAGGGGCACTTTCCCTCCCCTGGTTCAGTGGGCCCTCTCCGCACTGCCCGTTGGACGTTCCCCACGCAACTGAGTACAGGCGGTACACTTTATTAAGACGCTTTTAAGACGCTAGAACCATCAGCCCTCATTCTGTTAGCTGTTTATATAGCAACAAAACATTTTGTGGGGAAAATGTCGTTTACATTTTTTTTAATCGCCTGTGTCTTTTTGTTAATTCACTGGATTTTTTTAATTTGGGGAAAAGAAATCAGCATGGGAGACTTCAATCTTGTACGAATATTTATTATGCGCCGGGGTGCAAATTGCCTGCTACTCAGCCGTTGTGGCAAGGAATTTTGGGCTAGACTCTTGCACAGAAGGAAAGTTGCGCTTCAGAGAGGTTGGCGATGCCCAAGCGAGAACAGAAGGCCGTTCCTGACCATAAGTTGTTTAGCCAAATCTCCCTCTTCCCTCCCCACAACTGACCTTGCTCATTTTGTATCTGCTTTTGTGATACTTGTGGTTTTTTTCTACATCTCTCCGTGTAAGAAATACTCTTCCCATTTTATAGCGAGGATACAAAGCAGTTAACCCTTGATATCGCAATATCTGTGTTTGACTAGAAACAATAGTATTTTTATTTATTTATTTATTTATTTATTTATCAAATTTATTCCCCGCCCATCTCCCATGCAAGGGACTCTGGGCGGGTTACAATAAATAAAAATTTAAAAGCTATACAAAATATCTAAGAACACAAGCAAAACATAATAAAATAAACTCCAGGATGGACTTGGACCCGCAGAATAGATAGTGGAGCTATGGGGCCAGCCAACCCCAGGAGGCACTACCACCTCCGTCGTCCCAGGCCAGGTGGCAGAGCCAGGTCTTAAGGGCCTTCCGAAAGGCCAGGAGGGAGGGGGCCAGTCTCACCTCCAGGGGCAGGATATTCCACAAGGCGGGCGCTATCGCAGAGAAGGCATGCCTCCTGGACCCCGCTAGATGGAATTCTCTTGTTGAGGGGGTCCGAAGCATGCCCTCTCTGCATGCATGGGTGGGGCGGGTCGACGTTATCGGGACGAGACGGTCCCTCAGGTTTATGGAATATTATTTTTCAAAATATATTTTTTAAAGAAAAGTGGCCTGGGTTCCAGATCTTTGGGCTCTGGGGAGGGGAGTCTCAAACCTCGAGTGAAGGAGGCGCTTCCTTTTGTCAATTTCCGAGCAGCGGGTCGGGGGTCTTTTTTAAGGGTTTGGGGATTTTCGTTCCCTGCAAGAAAAGAAGGAAAAAATGAAATGACTTTTGGGGGATTTCTTCAAGTAACCTTTTAGGGGATTATTGCAAATTGTGATTAGGCAGAACTGCTAAGGCTTTATTATCCAGGTGTTCTGATTGTGGGTCGGTGGGCCTGAAGGAGACTGGAAAGAAATAAAAGCTGTGAATAAGCTGCAAAAAAAAAGGGGGGAAAAAGAAATGGTCCAATATTTTTCTAGCTCACTTCAGAGGGAATCCAGTCTGATTTCAGTGCCCGAATCTGGAATGAGATTCAGGAAAGGGAGCTTGTCTTCCCATAGTTTAGCACTGGGAAAAGAACAAAAGGCTGCTACTTTTTTAAAAACAACGTAAGATGACACTTGCAGGGAAATGAGAACAGTAGGAACATAAGGGGTAAGGTTGTTCATCAGGAGCACCCAAAGGGGGGATCAAAAGAGGTAAGTTGGTGGGTGTGGCTCTGCAATTGAAACTTCTCGTGCAACATCAATGCACATACAAAAGGGATAGGGCTTTGATCGTATTGCTGCACCTGCTTCTTTTCTCATAAATACGCACACACACACACACACACACACACACACACACCACTGCTGCTGGTGTCATTGCTGTGCATGCTTCAACATTGTTTGGAAGAATGGCTTTGAACCATGCACAAGGTCCAGGTATACCACCCTTCTGCTGTTCATTACAGCAAGCCAATATTTTTCAGGCTTCTGTGTGAACTCAAAACAGAGATGCTTTTGCTTTAAGGAACTGGCTTGTGAGGCAACTCTTCAAGCAGCCACTTTTTTCAGGATCGGACAAAAGCTTGGAAAAAGACTGGTGGCTTTAATATCAAGCAGAGAGGAGCTGGGCCTGCAACTGTAGGAAGTCAAAGGCATGTCTTCTGAATCATTTTCATAATGTTAGCTGCTCTAGCAAGAACTATTCCAAATATTATCAAAATCAGCAAAGAGGGGGTTGAACTATACCAGGGGTCGGCAAACTTTTTATGCCGGGAGCCATTTTGACATGCTCGTGCACATTTTGAAATGCTCGAGAGCCAGGGGGCGGGGTTTGCAGGCAGGGGCCAATCACGTGGAAGGGGGCTGGGTTTGCGGGTGGGAGCCAATCGTGTGGAAGGGGCGGGGTTTGCGGGCGGGGGCCAATCATGTGGAAGGGGGCAGGGTTTGCGGGCGGGAGCCAATCACGTGGCTTATTGGGGCGGGTGGGAGGGCGTGGGGGAGCCGCACAGGTGCCGAGGGGGGCGGGTCCGGCGGCGGAGGTCCAGGCCGCCCACCCGCCCCGCCCGCCCGCTTGCCTGCCTGCTTGCCTCCCTCCGCGAGGCCCCCCGCCGCCTTCCTGGGATCCAAGCCGGAGAGAAAGGGCGGCGGCGGGGCCACGCTACCGCCACTCGGCGCGGGTGGGGCTGCCGCTTCTGCCTCAATGTTGTCTCCCCCCAGAACGCTTCCGCCCACCCACGTCGGGCCAAGGAAATGATGGGGGGCGGGAAACAAGGCGGGCAGCGGCGATGACAAGCGGCGCGCTTCAGGGGAGCCGCCACCGCCGGGTGGGTCCCCTCAGGGCGGGCGGAGGGAGGCGGGCAGCCGCTCCTCCTTCCCTCCCGCCGGCGGAGGAGGAGGCGGCGGCATCCTCTTCCTCGCCGCCCGGCTATGGCTACGCCACAGGCAGCGTCGGCAGCAGAGGCCACGGGCGCAGGAAGCAGCAGCCGGAGGCCGCCTCGCCTCTGCCGTTCTCCGCTTCCACCTCGCTTGCTGGAACGTATTGAAGGGGAGGAAAAGGAAACATCAAGATCAACCAGGAGCTTTGTGGAGAAGCTTGATGTTTCCTTTTCCTCCCCTTCAAGGGGAGCCGCCGCCGCCACCACCACCGCCGGGTGGGTCCCCTCAGGGCGGGCGGAGGCAGGCGGGCAGCCGCTCCTCCTTCTCTCCCGCCAGAGGAGGAGGAGGAGGAGGAGGCCCGAGCCGCCTGCCTGCCCCGCCCGGCTGTCCGCTCACTTACCTGCCTGCTTGCCTCCCTCCGCGAGGCCCCCCGCTGCCTTCCCAGGAAAGCCCGCCACTCGGCGTGGACGGGGCTGCCGCTTCTCCTTCTTTCCCGCCAGAGGAGGAGGAGGAGGCCCAGGCCGCCCACCCATCCGCCCGCTCGCTTACCTGCCTGCTTGCCTCCCTCCGCAAGGCCCCCCCCGCCTTCCTGGGAAAGCCCGCCACTCGGCACGGGCGGGGCTGCCGCTTCTCCTTCTTTCCTGCCGGAGGAGGAGGAGGAGGCCCGGGCCGCCCACCCACCCGCCCGCTCGCTTACCTGCCTGCTTGCCTCCCTCTGCGAGGCCCCCCACTGCCTTCCCGGGATCCAAGCCGGAGAGAAAGGGCGGCGGCGGGGCCGCACTATCGGGTGGGTCCTTCCCCTGAAGCGCGCCGTTTGTCATCGCCACCCGCCTCGTTTCTCGCCCCCCATCATTTCCTCGGCTCGACGCGGGCGGGCGGAAGCGGCAGCCCCGCCCGCGCCGAGTGGCGGGCTTTCCTGGGAAGGCAGCGGGGGGCCTCGCGGAGGGAGGCAAGCAGGCAGGTAAGCGAGCTGGCGGGTGGGTGGGCAGCCCGGGCCTCCTCCTCCTCCTTTGGCGGGAGAGAAGGAGCAGCGGCTGCCCGCCTGCCTCCGCCCGCCCTGAGGGGACCCACCCGGCGGCGGCGGCAGCCCGAGTGCCAGACAGGCAGCTCCGCCCGCGCGCCTTCCACACGATTGGCCCATGAGGACCGGCCAGGGAAGGTGCGCGGGCGGAGCTCCCGTCCCGCTGCACCCCAGCCGGAGCGCCCGAGTGCCAGACAGGCAGCTCCGCCCATGCGCCTTCCACGCGATTGGCCCGTGAGGACCGGCCAGGGAAGGCGCGCGGGCGGAGCTCCCATCCTGCTGCACCCCAGCCGGAGCGCCCAAGTGCCAGGCAGGCACCTCTGCCCGCGCGCCCTCCACACGATCGGCCCGTGAGGACCGGCCAGGGAAGGCGCGCGGGCGGAGCTCCCGTCCCGCTGCACCCCAGCCGGAGCGCCCGAGTGCCAGACAGGCAGCTCCGCCCACGCGCCTTCCACGCGATTGTCCCGCGAGGACCGGCCAGGGAAGGAGGAAGAATCAATCGCCCTCCTCCAGCGCCGGCCATCAGAGTTTGGGGGCGGGATCCAATCGCGTGGAAGGGGCGGGGGTGAGTTCAGCTGCGGAAGAGCCATACTCAAGGGGCCAAAGAGCCACATCTGGCTCGCGAGCCACCATTTCCGACCCTTGAACTATACCATCTGTCATCTTGTTTGGGAACTACAGTGAAGTCCCTAGAGAAAGCAGCCCCCATAATAAGGGATTATAAGATCTGAGGGTATAATGGGGAGAGGTGGTGAGAGAACCAGAGGTAGAGCAGGCAGAGGGAGATATGATGGGAGATGGGGCCCCCTGATCTTGGGGAAGAGGGGTTTGGTTTCTTATGTTGATCATCCTCTTCTGGCCCCCTTGTTCTCAACCCAGGTTCATGGATGTGGGATTTTCAGCAGCCCAGGTCTCTGGCTGTTGCTGGTCAGTGTCAGGTTGGTCTGTCATAAGTCCTCCCTTATCCACATCCATGTCCACTTGACATGTACTGCTGAAATCTGGCAGGCACAGCGTTCATCTCTCAGAAATGTATCCATCTGAGTTTGTTTTGGCTTCAGTCAAAGTCATGATTCCAGGGCATGTGTGTCTCTCTGTGTGGGTAGTAGTAGTAGTAGAAGTGGTAGTAGTAGTTATTATTCAGACTGCTCTTATGATAATAGAGGCAGTATGCCTCATAACCAGATGTGAGACTGTTTATGAAGTTGGACGTTAAGGAAAAGTCAGTCACATAATATTCTGCTATTCCTGATGACTGCAGGTAACCATTTAAGCTGGTCAAAACCTACTTATCATTTTCTCCTTCCTGCTGTGCAGCGGTGTCCCTAGCTGAGCTGCCCTTGCTGGATTAGTGACTGAGTTCCCCAGACTGGTGGGTCTGTGGGATTTCAGTCTTCTCTTAGTGAGGGGTTTGATGCAGCTCAGGAGTTCATGATATCCATGGACTTGTCCAAGGTTATTGAGGGCCCCAGACATATAGGTGGGGCAGATATAAAGTGATCTGAAGGGGAGGGGGGCTTTAACATCTGTCCTTTGTCATGGTTGGACCATTCTTGATGTTTTAATTCTATTGTGTAAGCCGCCTACAGTCACTTTGTGATTGAGGTGGCATACAAACTGATAAACCAACTTACCAACCAACCAATAAATTCTCAGAAGCTACCCAAGGCCATCAAGCAACTTGCCAAGTATCTGTTAACTTGGAAGTGCAGGAGGAAGAAGCCTAATGTTTAAGCTCTGGAGCATAGACATATAAGCTCTCTGACTTTTTTTTTACAATGCAGTGGATAATCACTTGTTGTGATGTGAGGCTTCATTCTTGTCTTCAGTAAAGTTTCTAATCTAGGTGAGTTGTGTCTAGAGTCTTCTGCCAAATCCCTCTGAGAGCTGAATTGATGTTTATGTGTCTGGAGATTTGTGATTTACTGCCAAGCCTGGGTATGAAGCCTGACAGGAGGATATATTTCAAAGTTCAAGCAGGTAGGGTTTTTTCCCCCCTGCAACATGGTTTCATAGAATCATAGAATGCATGAGTTGGAAGGGACCCATAGGCCATCTGGTACAACCATCTGTTTAGTGCAGAAATCTACTAAGCAATCCCTTGCAGGTGGTCATCCAGCTCCTCTCTGAAAAGCTCCAGCAAGGTGGAGTCCAGCACAGACTATTCCAGTGCTTAACAGATTTCACCCTCATGGAAGTCAGCCTGAATTTCCTTGCTTTTAATTTCAGCTTTTAGGTCCTGGTCCTGCTCTCAAGTTTCAACTTTAAACAGGTCCATCCCTTAAAATGTGACCACCTTTTAGGTACTTGTAGACCACTCTCAGAACTCTCCTAGTCTTCTTGTCTCCAAGCCAAACATGTCCAGTTCCTTTAACCATTCCTCATAGGATTTGGTTTCCAGATCCCTTATTGCCCTAGTTTCTAGAGTATTATAATATTTATACATGCTATTCCACCCCCAGCTTTTTCACTGTTTCTTCTGTATTTTTCCTAATCACAGAAAAACTGCTAAGGAGGGAGAGATGGATTAGCTGTACAATTTATTTTGATTGGTTGCACTACAATCCATCTAAAGTCATGCTGAAACCGTCTGTTTTAAACCACTATTTTTGCAATGAGAAGATAGGTGTGCTTCATCTTGCAATACTTTAACATGTTTTAATTCTGTGTAGTTTGTAAGCCATATATGACGACACCGTTTTTGTTTGGCATTTTTCAGAAATATTTGTATCTAGACTGGAAATATACTCTTAGTTTTGTTGGCAAAGAAGTGGTTAAGGCTACTTATTTATTTATTTCTGTATTTACAAGAAATTCCGTAGTCTTAATAGGGCTGCTGAGATAAGCAGTCTTTAGAAGCTCACTAGACTCTGTTGTAATTAAAATACAGTATAATCAAGTAAGCATTTTTACTTCTATGGCCATTAGAAAGTGAATAACTGGTCTCTTAACCATGCTAAAAAAACTCCTGAGGGCAATTCACATGGCCAAACACCATTACCTTCAAATAAGTACTGCTTTCCAGAAATTCTTGAAGAGAGTGGTTCATGAATGCCAGGGAAAAGGGCTTTTTAATGTGTCAATTGTTAATTTGCTACTAAACCTCATTATTATAAATTATGCACATAATATTCTGCTATTCCTGATGACTGCAGGTAACCATTTAAGCTGGTCAAAACCTACTTATCATTTTCTCCTAACTGCTACCTAACCATTGAACATGAAGCAAAATATCAGCTTGTACTAAGCATTTGATTTGAGTAGCGTGCTGTTGCTTTCTATAAGAGCTGGCATGAAATTCCAGCTTTATTTGCTTAGCTGGTTTGGTAGCCAGCTCAGAATGGCTGTTCATAATGTGACTTGGTGCGGGATCGTGTGAGAAAAAATTAACACTGTGTGGTGAGATCAGTTTGCATCATAGCTGCTGGACTCTATCAGTCATTATATTGCTCTGTTGTAGGCCACACTTGTGATGTACTCAGCCAAATGCCATGTATTTTGGCTTGCAATATGCCTATCAAGGCTTTGATTTCCTTTTTCCCTCTTAGGCAGGGAATAAGAGGTGGCTATACTTGTTGCTTGGGGCGTGGTGGCTCAGTGGGTAAGACACCAGGCTTGTCGATTGGAAGATTGCAAGTTCGGAGGTTCGAATCCCTAGTCCCGCATGACGGAGTGAGCTCCCACACTCACCCCAGCTCTTGCCAACCTAGCAATTCAAAAGCATGCAAATGCAAGTAGATAAATAGGTACCACTTTGGTGGGATGGTAACATGACTGTGGAAGCGTCTTCGGACAACGCTGGCTCTTTGGCCAAGAAACGGAGATGAGCACCGGCCCCTAGAGTCAGACACAACTGCACAAATATGAGGGGGAACCTTTACCTTTTTATACTTGTTGCTTATGGCTGGTGAGAATAATGGGTTTAAACATACTTAACTTTGTCACTGTTCACAGCTAGACCAGCATCTTGACCATCGGAATTGCCAAATGCAAAAGAACATTGTCAGATGCAAAAGTGAACAAGAATAATGATTGTCTTCTGGAAAATCCATGTGATCAAATGTTCATATGGAAGAACAGTTTATTCCAGAAGTTGGGGAGTGAGGGGTGGGAACACACTCTATCCTCTCTTTTTGGCAAGTTTGGATAATATGTTCCTAGGTTGCTATTCACGTCAGCCCCAGCCAGCCTGGTTTCAGATAGTATATTTATCCTAATTATCCTTATGCCATTTATTAAACTGAGAAGGAAATTAGAGAGTAGAAATATACACACTAATGTTGAGCCTGAATGATTCATACAACTAGGGCATCTAGGATAACTGATATGGTGAAGGTAAACATGTTTCAGCTGATATGGACAAAATTGTGTAAATGATGGAAGACATACCTAGCATGGTTTTGTGTGCAGGTATACACTGACAGCATTACAATGGTATACTATCAATAGTTGTTTTCCACCACTTAAAATGGCCAATAAATGAAGTTTCCTCCATGGTGCTATAGTTTATTTCATGGTTCTGTAGTTCTTTCCCATCACTGCAGATGCAAAGAAATTCCCCCTCCTTTTCTATAAGGTTAGTTCAACTTCCCCTTACATGTATAAATGTGCATAGTTGAATGACAGTGGAAAGCAATATAATAGCAGTCTTTGCAACATTTTTACACCATGTTGAAAGCTTGCTTCCCTTCTTTCTTTGATAAAACCATAGCTACTGAGAATGAAGGTGGTACAGATAATTTATACAGCTGTACCACAATGCTTCATTCACATTTATTCATCATTTTATATTAATTCATATTGGAAAATTACTAAGATTTACCTGCTGAGTATCTAATGTCAACAGAAGATCTTTTCTTTCCAAAGTAGACACTATCTTCAAATAAGACTGATTCATTACATTCACAATGCCTGCTAGCCATAGCAGCTATGCCCTGGATACTCAATTACTGGAGAAAAATAATGGGAAAGGATCATTTTCTTTATGCCCTATTTTTTGGGTCTTCATAAATAGACACCTTGTTGGTCACTGTGGAAAGAGGAAGCTTATGTCTCTGATGAAAGAAACCCTAAGCTTCCATGGGGAAATTGGCCAAAACATCTTTGTTTTGTGTATGTACATGTTTGGGTATTCTTAACAGTAAAAGGCTCTGTAAAGAAGTGTATTATCTGAAAATCTTCAGCACTAAATATCAGAATTAGTATTAACCAGCTTGATGGGTTATATCAGATGGGATCAGTGTAGCTTCCAAGTGTAAAATTCCCAACATTTAGTGACAAACCACAAATAATGGTGTTTGATTACTAGCATCTTGCTATTGTTGTTTGTTTGAAAATGAGATAAAATAGGAGTATTAAACTTCCAGTAAGCTTATAAATTTTTAAGTATGGTTATAAACATAAGCCTTCCCCTACAAAAAAACAAACACTTTGTGGGAAAAAAAGAAGGGGGCACAAAATCATGACCCTTCCCCACCCTGCAATATAAAAGTGACATTGCCACACTTACTGTAGCCATAGCCTGAAAAAATAGTAAATATTAAAAGTGTACCACTAGGAGGAGCATCTGCAGGGATGTGGTACCTAAAAAAGGGAAGAAAGTGGATTTGATCACAGAGCCATGGCTACCAACTTCACTTTCTTCACCCTCCCCTCCCCGTACACCAGCCTGAAAAAGTGTTACCTGCCATTTGTTTGCACACACAGAAATGTCAAGTCCAGCTGCTACAAATGAGGCCTTGATAGTTATTCTGCCTAATTAATCACTCCTGCTAGATAGAAATTAATAAACTGGCTGATGCAAAGAAGAGAAAAACCCTTGATTTCAAAGTCTGCATTCAAACAGAATGCTGGACCAGATATTTTTAACTGCTATTTCTTGAACAAGGCTGACCTACCTGGCTCACATACAGTATGATGCCAACTGTGAACCAGGCCAAAATATAGTTTTATGGGACTAAGTGAGCCTCAGCAAGACATAGTGATGTAACATGGCAAGCAGATATTGATACTAGAAGAGGCAGTGAAAAGAACTAAAAGAAAAGGGGAGTGACAGAAGAAGGAGGGTCTTGGGATCACCCTTGTCAAAGATAGCTTGCCTCCATTCTGAATATTTAGAAGAGGTCAGATGGCTTGGATTTCATTACTCTGCTAGCAGATTCTCCAGGTAACGGATTATTTGATTTTTCAGACACCCAGGAAGCATACACTGCTTCTCCATTCTGGTCAATTCTTCCTTAGCTTTCAAAACATCTCAACATAGGTTTAGGACCAAGAAGTCATACTGCTTCCTTCGTTACACTGTATATTTATTTTTGAGAGGTGCAAAAGAACATGGGAAATGCTCTTTGGCTACATAAGGCTTATTGGCTCCTTTGGTATTTTTTTTTAATGTTTGGACCTACTTAAAGATACAGTTAATATTATTGCATGTTTAAAAAACAGGAAACATGCATTAAACACAGTTATGGATATTTTAATGTATGCTTCTTAAGTATTTTAGTCAGAACAAGGCCTCTTTCCTAGTACATATTCCCATAGTTTATACATTTTCATTTGTTAGGTGAATTCAGTTTGTGCATTGTAGACATACTGTACTCCCAAGCTCTTGCATGACCTATTTTCATTTGCAGTTTCTTGTTGTAGCTGTAGGCTTGTGATTATTTGTGTGTGTGTTTGTGTTATATAACCACAAAGACCACCAGCTGCTATACACCCACACAGACACACACAATATTTAAATATTATGATTTGCCCTGAGCTAATAGGTTAAGTTTGACTCACAATGTGAACAACTGAGTTGAAGCAACCTCTCTCATACACACAAAAACCCACAAGAAAATACCTATTTCAGTACAATTTATTGTAAGATAATCAAACACAACAGATATATGTTCTTATTAATTTCAAGATTTATTCATTTAAAACCCTTTGTCAAATGCTTACCAGAGCACTTTCGTAATGGCTACATTAACAGGCAGTTCTTGAGCCGTTGATTCAGGAGAAAAGTAGGCCAACAAAAGTTGTGTTGCCTTAATGGCTGAACTTTATTCTGCCTCTTTTTGAGCCTGGCATCTGGTACTGTCCTTTCAGTTTTAATGTGGGAGTATTAAAGGACAGTGATTAGTGCATTCCCTACCTGCATTTCCATTCACACCCAGCATTACCTGGTGGTGGGAAAACTACTAAATCCTGGTCCTTAACGTGGTGGGGCAGGCTTGGGCAACTATGGATGGGTATCTGGAATGGAGGCTTTAGCCATCTTTCAAATTATCTGAGTGACAGATTGCTGGTGTGGAGAACCTGCACACAATCTATCTGATCTATCACTTGGACTATTTCTGAATGTGGGTCTAGTGTTCTTCTGGAAGAGTGCTAAACTCACGCTAAACAAAAATTGGCTGGCTGGTTGGTTGGTCACACATGTGATAAAGGGGTACTGGCTGAAACAAGGGAGAGTCCTTCTGGGAGCTGTCTCTCACTTCATCCTCTGCATGCAACATGTCAGCTAGGCTGTTTTTTAGACACAGATTTAGCACTCTTCCAGAACAACACTAGATACATGTTCAGAAATAGCTTGAATCTCAGGTTATACAGTAGGTGCAATAGAGGGGTTGCAAGAAGCTTCAGGAAAGTTCTGTCTTGCTTCAGCCAGTGTCCCCCAATGTGTCTGCAATCCGACAGTCAGTTGTGAGGTGAAGTGGGAAGGAGTGATCAATAAATGCTACAAGGAAATGCATTATTAGCAGTGAGTGGCTATGCCTGGCAGTACTCCGAGTACCCCTTTAGCACACAAAACAGCACTGGAGTAGGAAACATGGTGCTGCCTCTCTCCCCTTCCTAGCAATAAAGCTAGCAGAAAGTTTGAACATCAGCAAACTTGTAAAGCAGTCATTTGAGACAAAATCAAGGCTGGTTCCCATTCACCCTTTCACTTTTCCTACCCAGATGCAGAACTTTATATTTCTCCTGTTAACTTCCATCCTATTCATCTCAGTGCACTACTCCAGTCTGCCTAGATCTTTTTGGATCTTCTCTCTCTCCTACTATAAAGAATTTCCTCCCAGCTTTATCTTATCTGCAACTTATCCAACCATGGATAAAAATGTTGAACAGCACAGAGGCCAAGACATTCCAAGTGTCATGTTTTGTAATGAAACAAAATACAGTATACCTGAAATTGATGGGATCAGTGGATTTTAGGCTTTTATTAACTCTAGGACATAACAGAATTCAGCTGTGGGACAAGGTTTCACCTTTGGCACAAAAATACAGGCTGTGAAATTACTATGGTTCCATGAATTGGTTTGGTCCTTGAGAGTTTCCTATATAACAGCTTTGTTACAAGGACTGTTGAGTCTAAGATGGATTTCAAACTTTGAATAATACCTGTTCTTGTTGATGGAACATCCTTCCAATTAGCCTTGACCTTACTAAACCTGCTTAAACCTTCGTTGCCTAGCAGTTTAGCACTGAATAAGGATAGCAGGAAACACAGAAAATATTTTAAGAAGAGAAGCATGCAGTTTATTCATTCTAAATTGATAATAACTGTTTTAGCTAAAACAAGTTATTTTTCAGAATCCAGAAATCTATTTCTGGGAGCAAGGCAGGATTTGTTTATTCAGGAGTACTAGCAACATTTCTGGCACAGTTGTTTTTTCATGCAGGTTTCAAAATAATGCCTTAGAAAGTGACTGCACATTGATTGTATTGGCAAAAATATTGTAGCATCTTTTAGAATTTGTAAGTATAATGAACATATTCCAGCCACTAAGCAGCAATAATCCTATTGCCTGGGATATAGCATAGATTGATCATACACATATTTTTGAATGCATTCAGATTTGGTCCAACATTGGATTGTGAAATCCATTTTTCATACAGGATAATTAAGATGCAATTTCTTTTGGAGAAGCATAGTGTCCCTCCTCTTCCTCCTCCTCCCCATTATGTGCTATCTGGGAGCTGGGGAGTAAAACCTTTCTAGTTTGTGTGACTAGAAAAATTAGGCTGACGATATTTTCTTGAGAGAAAAATGGTTCCCTAACCTACCCATGGCTCGCCGGACAAAGTGAGCATGTGTGCATGCGCTTCGCGGCGGGAACTTTCAAAAGCGGGACAAAATGGATATTTTTCTTAAAACAACGGGACGGTCGGGAGTTGTTTAAAAAACGGGACTGTCCCATTCAAAACGGGACGTATGGTCAGCTTAAGAAAAATGGGGAAATGGGGAAACTCTGGACTTACTAAAAAAACAAAAGAAAACTGAGGGGGGAATGTCTCAGTCCAAAAGAATTGTAGTTTTAAATTTTTCTGCTGGATTTTGAACCAGCAGCCTTCTTTAGGCTAAGCAAATGTCTTAACCACCATGCTATTTCTTTAGTGCTGGTAAAGGGAGGTATAGAACCTTTTAGAGTGCATGCTGGAAGGAAGGTACATTTGTTTAAATCTGCTTGTTGTGCCTGGATGTATTTGCATTTGGATCCTTTAAGCTTATAAAGATAAATTTAACTTAATTATGTAAGTATACTGTATGTTTATATAAATGTGTGAGTACATGTATGTGTCTCTATACTCACACCCCAATGTGCAAAGGCATATATGTCCAGAAAGACCACACACAGGAAGAAAAGTGATTGGCTCTTGCTGTCCTAAAGCAGGAAGGTGGGAGGGCACAGAAGCAGAAGAATGGTCCAATGGGAGGATAGGGTAACCTGCAGTTCAATAATTTGAACTAATTTGCAGGCTGCTGCTAAAGCATTTTAGTCCACACAGGATTTTCTTAAATTGGCTTATATATTCCCTGAGACACAGGATCAGTTAGGCTTTTCAGCAAAACTGCAGTTAATGGGAAAAATTGTTTTAATACAAAATACACCCTTCTTTTTCCTCATAGCCAACTGTCATTCCTTTAGCATTACACACAGGTTTTCCACGCAGATATGCAGATAGTGTACTACTTACTCCTATCATTACATGGAGAATGCTCTTTTTTTAGGTTTACAAATAAACTGTTATCACCATCACCATCACCATCACCACCACATCACCGGAAGTGGGAAGGCTGATTTGGGAGAGAAAGAGGGTTCCCATTTTTTTTTTAAAGCTGGCAATGGGAATAAGACTTTGAGAGGAAATAACACCCCATTCCCACCTTTAACCCCCTCCCTACATTCCCTGAAAAATAAGCTGAATCATGCCACCAGAACTGGGCTGCAAAATGGCTGAAAATGTTTTTGTGAGTAGGGACTTCCGGGGAAGGTATGGCAAACTGAAGACAACTCTGTGAAAGTGGAGCCGACCATTGTGGCAAAGACCAAGGAACCGGTGATAGATAGGGGATGGGATATGGGATGAAGAGATATCTGTTTGTAACCTTATAGGGGGTGAAGAGTTACTAGATTTGTTTATATTTGTTGTGATGAAGGTTGGAAGTCTCTTTCTTTCTTTCTTTCTTTCTTTCTTTCTTTCTTTCTTTCTTTCTTTCTTTCTTCACTTTTTAATATCTTTTTCTTATTCTCTTCTCTTTGTCTAAGTTTAGTTTGTATTAGTGTTTAATACTGTAATCAAAATTCTTAATACAAATTATATTTTAAAAAGTGTTTTTGTGGGTTGGAGGATTTAAAGGGTGGAATAGGAGTAGTTTTCTATTCAAAGGCGTCCTACTTCCATTCTTACACTTATCTTTTTGAAAAACAACAGAGAAAAAAATCATACTTGCCAAAATCAGCCCCAAATCTCAGCAGTGTGTTGTTGAAGTGCTGGATGCTGTTGCTACAGATTGCCCACCCTGGTCTAATCAGTTTCTTTGTATTCCTATGATTCAAATTGCAATATGTACTAATATGGGAAAGAAATAGATATTCAGCTAATATGCATGTATTGATGTAAATAACTGTGCTCTTCAGTTATCTTACATTTTTGGGACCTTTTGTCTTACATTTTTGGGACCATTAGATTGAATTTTATCTACAAATTTTCCCATATGAATAAAATTCACTTCATTGTATTAAGAAGGAAGGGGTTAGGGCATGATACAATGTTTTTGCTCATATATGGAGTTTAACAAATTATTTTAAAACAGTATGATGTACATTGATTTCTAACATTCTACATAATTTGTCTTTAAAAGCCATGTACTGTATAATACATTTGCCTTGCTCTCCTCCCATTATACATGTGTTAGAAAGAAATGGGCATCATTGTACTTTTGTGTCAATTATAGTGAATTACAGAAACTGTGCTCAGAATTGAGAGCACTACATCGCTAATAAATTCCTCTGTGACATGTCCCTCTTGCTTTTGATTCCTATATGGCTAGCGCTCAGCATTGTTTAAACTGACAGCTTTCTTAGTATTAGTCATTTTTCAGTGTTTTAATTTATGGAGTAGCTTGTTAAAATTTGAAGCACTGAGTTCTCTTGAGTGGTATGTGGGTTGACTACCTCCTGTACCACTGAAATAAATTCCATCTTCACCAACTTCCCTGTGACCAGAGCCTGCTTTTTCACAGTACATTAGCAATATCCCTACTGTCCCCACACACCCCTCCCCATACACAGTTTTCTGCCATTGTTATACTTATGTGTCTATTTAGATTCAGGTGAAGTAAAGGAACACAAAGAAAGCTGGACCAGTGATATTCTGAGTGGAAGAACATTCCTGCGACATCGTTTAGGACTGTTCTTTCTGCAGCAATGGCCCATGTTGTAGATGAGATTATATGTTATATCTCTTAACTGGTCACAGGTCTCTCTACCCAGAAGCATTTATCGGTCTGTGAAGAAAGAGTTTAAAAACCCACATCCATACAAAGAATTCAATCTAACCTTAATAAAAGGCTCCAGTAGAGAAATTGTCTGCAGCAATTATCTGCCTAGTTTAATAACACTAAGTGGTTTTTCTGCTTTCTTTTTATCTAGGTTTTGTCATTTGTAAGTTAACATATTTGCCCCTGGGATTTGTTAGTTTCAGTTCCTGTTGATTACCATACTCCAACTGCTATTTTAGATACAAAGCAAAATAACACAAAGAAATGGCCATTACTCCCGCTCACTTCCAAATACAAGATAGATAATAGGAAAACATGTTGATGTTCTCCCCCCAATGATTCTAAAATGGGTTTCTTTTTTTTTTTGCTCCCCCTCACCCCAATTTAGTGTCTACGTTCATTCTGCAATCATGTCATTTCATACCGAGCTGCATTTTAAAAGATTTGCCTTGGGCAAATTAGCACTCAAGTGAAGACAGCAATGATCTGTACCATGTCTCACGTAGCACTGAGCTGACAAGAAATAAATCTGTGTGTGGCATTGAAATGATTCGCATTGCCGTGCTTAAAAACTGTGCCACTGCGTCCTTCCCTTCCCCCTTTGCGATAGCGCCGGATCAATAGCGAAACAGAGCAGAACATCCTCTCACAGGGCAGTGGTCCTTGGGCTATATGAGGAAGAAAATGTGGAAAGCCCTGCCATGTTTACAAGCCGGGAAGAATAATTTGCTCCTCTGCTGTTGCATCCAGAGTTTATGAGCTGAATAAGCTGGTTTGTTGTAGGCCCAAGGGCTGCCAGTGTGTGAATTATGCTTTTATGTGTCCTTGCTGTACATGGTTCTTGGAGCACCAAATGTCAATCAGACAAGAGTAGATGTTTAAGAAATGAAAAAAAATCAGATGTTTAAGAAAGGGGGAGGGAAAAAGGGGGAGTTTCCTTTGAAAAAAGAAACCTTTGTAAATTAGACCTGAGAAACAAAGAGATTTGTTTTCACCCTATCTCAGTGCCACTAACCATTGCATGATCAGAAGTACCAAAGCCAAGCCACGTGGCTTTGTTTCTGTGAAGACTGACAGCTCCCTCTGCTGTTTCTTGTTGTATTGTGCCAGCGAGAGATTCACCCCGCGTGTGATTTGCTGCACACCATGGTGGACTTTTGCAGCTCCTCAATTAACAGCCATCAAACTGGCTGCCTGCAAATGCTGGCTGTTATTCAGATGCTTGATGGCACCTTCAGGATGTCTGCATAGAAGGCACAGACACTTCAAAAGCAAGTGTGACACTGTTATTAAAGTGAGGCATGAGAATCACACTCTTTCTATTTCTGTTCTAGCCCATCCAGTCTGTTTACAACAGAGGCAAGCTTATGAAAGTGCTGCTGAACTTATATCTTCAGGAAATAATTTCGCTGAGCTGCTCAAGCATTGAGGACTGAAAGAATTCTGCCAGTTGTTTATACACAAGACATAGACAAAGAGGTACAAAGGACATGGTTTTCACCTGCCTCCATATTAAACTCCAAAAGTATGGTATAAACAATGAATACAAGTACGGAGATTTTTATTTTATTGTTTTCTCTTCAAGGTGATACTAACTGCTGGTTGTTGGCACACAAACCGGAACAGAATGCAAGCTTTTACAAAAAGATACATTAGAATTAGGGGGAAGCATGAACGAGAAATGGGAATGAGTGTAGATTTATATACTGAATTTGTCTTATGGAAGACATTTTGATAGTCAACCCTGACTGCTCATTGGAAGGACAGATGCTGAAGCTGAAGCTCAAATACTTTGGCCACCTAATGTGAAGAGAGGACTCACTGGAAAAGACCCTGATGCTGGGAAAGACTGAAGGCAAAAGGAGAAGGGGATGGCAGAGGATGAGAGGGTTAGATAGCATCACCGATGTAACGAACATGAATTTGAGTAAACTCCGGGAGGCAGTGGAGGACAGGAAGGCCTGGCGTGCTATGGTCCATGGGGTCACGAAGAGTCGGACATGACTAAACGACTGAACAACAACAAATAGAATAAAAAAAAATGGAAGGAGCCATTTAGATTATCAAGCCCAACTCCCTGCTTAGTGGAGTCCTTGGTGCTCTCTGAACCTTGTTGTTTTCTTGCAGACATTTCATTGCCAGGCTAGGCAACATCTTCAGTGCTAAAAGGGAGTGGAACTTGCTCTCTGTTTATATACCCTGGCTTGTCCTCCCTGTGTTGGTGGGGGTGTTGTACTCTCCTTAGTAGTACCTTGATTGGGTTGTTGTGTGCTGCTTGGTTGATTGACTGAGTTAATAGTTCCTTGATTAGGGTCTATTGTGTTGTTTGATTGCTCCTCTGCTGCTAATCTTGCTGTTAATCTTTGCATATCTTGTTGATTGCTGGCCAAGAGGTGTTCTGGTCTTCTGGCTTTTCTATTGTCTCTTATGAATGGTATGTAAATGTTGTTTACCTCTATGTGTCTGTTGATGGCTGCTTTGTCTGAGTGCCAAGCTTCCAGGAATTCTCTAGCATTTTTGGATTTGGCTTGGTTTAAGATGCTCACATATTAAATCCCTGCTTAGTGCAGAAATCCAAATTAAAACATCCTTAACAGATGGCTGTCTAGCCTCTGCTTGAACACATCCTGTGACAGAGAGCCCACCACCTATCTCAATGATCATTCCACTGTTAAGCCGGTCTTTCTGCTAGGAAACATTCAATAGCAATCTGTTTCCTGTATCTGAAATCCATTAGTCTTCTATGCCTTGCCGTTTGGAATGATAGAGCACAGGTTGTGACTTTCTTCTGTGATATGCAGGTATTTAAAGAATGCTTTGTTTTTTCCTCATAGCCAAATGTACCCAGCTTCATCAGTCTCTCTTCAGAGAACTTCATTTCTAGTTTATTGTTTATCTTCGTTGGCCTTCTTTGAACCAATCTCAGGGTTTATCTGCACTGCCCAGGTGCCCCAATGCCAGAATGGGCAGGAAATGTTTCTGGAGGTCAGGAACAGATTATGTTTTTGTTGTTGTTGTTGTTCAGTCATTTAGTTGTGTCCGGCTCTTCGTGACCCCATGGACCATAGCACGCCAGGCCTTCCTGTCCTCCACTGTCTCCCGGAGTTTACTCAAATTCATGTTCATTGTATCGGTGATGCTATCTAACCATCTCATCCTCTTCCGTCCCCTTCTCCTTTTGCCCTCAGTTTTTCCATCAGGGTCTTTTCCAGTGAGTCCTCTCTTCGCATTAGGTGGCCAAAGTATTTGAGCTTCAGCTTCAGTATCTGTCCTTCCAATGAGCAGTCAGGGTAGATTTCCTTTAGGATTGACTGATTTGACCTCCTTGCAGTCCAAGACTCTTAAGAGTCTTCTCCAGCAGATTATGTTGTTCTCTATTAAATTCCCATTCTCTTTCAAAGTGACTTCATGGTATGCTTCTCTGCTCTGCTTCTAAAGTACACTTCGCTCTCTAATGCTGTCTAGAGCACTCCTGTCTATTTGGGTTAGAGTTCTTCATTTGGTTTCAGACTGTCCTCAGATGTTCACTGGCTACTTTGCAGAGAAGGACTGCCCTTCAGTATTTATCAGGTTCTCCATCACCTTTCACCAGCACTGCTGACACGACAGTGGTTAAGATCTTCACTTTGCAGAAGGTCAAATTCCAGCAATCACGTGGCTTTTGTAAAATTATAATTGACTATGTAGATTTACCCCTAGGCTTTTTTTTTAAAAAAAAAGATTTACTGTTTCACCCTTTTTCCAGTCATCTGTGGGAGAAAGGGTTCACCCTCATCTCCCAGATACTGTAGTCCATAGTTTATCTGGAAAAATGATAAAACCCTGGATGTATTTTTTTTAAAAAAAGCAAAGGTGGAAAACTACCTACTCATGAAAAGAAAAACTGTAGTTTAACAAAACAAAACGCTTCTGTTCGGTTTTGAACTGGCAGCCTTCTGTATGCTATACGGTCTTCAAAAAGTGTTTAGTAATCAATGGTGGGCACTGCATGATTTATATTATACTATTTTTGTATGATTACCCCAATCTTATATTTTATATGTTTTATCATTTTTATTGATTATATATGGAAGCTTTAAATCTATAGGGTGGATTTTTTTAAAAAAATATGTTGTTTCTATTGTAAATGGTTAGGAGTTCTTAGTAAATTATGGTAGTGGAGAAAGTTAATAAATAAAGTGGAAGTGACTTTCTTCTGTGATATTCAAGTATTTAAAGAATTTGTTGTTTATTTGTTCAGTCACTTCCGACTCTTCGTGACTTCATGGACCAGCCCACGCCAGAGCTTCCTGTCGGCTGTCGCCATCCCCAGCTCCCCCACGGTCGAGTCCGTCACCTCCAGAATATCATCCATCCATCTTGCCCTTAGTCGGCCCCTCTTCCTTTTCCCTTCCACTTTCCCTAGCATCAGCATCTTCTCCAGGGTATCCTGTCTTCTCATTATGTGGCCAAAGTACTTTAGTGTTGCCCTTAATATCATTCCCTCAAGCGAGCAGTCTGGCTTTATTTCCTGGAGTACAGACTGGTTTGATCTTCTAGCAGTCCAAGGCACTCTCAGAATTTTCCTCCAACACCACAGTTCAAAAGCATCTACCTTCCTTCGCTCAGCCTTCCTTATGGTCCAGCTCTCTTTATTTAAAGAATGCTCAGGGTTTCTTTCTCATGCCTAATGCACCCAGTGGTTCTTTGATTTGGAAACTACTGTATACTTCTATTGATGCAGATTAAAAATGCATTTGCCTTTTTTGTTGCCACATCTCACTGCTGACTCATATTCTATTTATAGTCATTTACTATTCCAAGATATTTATTTGCAATTACTAGATCAATTTCTAAGGTACATATTTGACTACATTTTGGTTTATTCTTCCTAAAAATTAGAAGTCCAGCAAAACATGGTCACTTTTTCATACTACTTAGAGTACAGCTATGACCTACAGTTAGGTCTTTCCTAATGGTTAATAAATCAAGGATGATTGGTTTGATTTGTTCATGACAAAAGATTGAGAAAATTAGTGAAGAAAGCAGTAGTGGATTTGGGAAAAAACAACAGTCATAAGGAAAAAAGAAGGCAGGCATTCCCCTCTCCCCTTGCAAAAATGGAGAAGGGTGGCGGGGGAGAGAAAGTATCTCAAGTGCCAGTGAGAAATCATTTATTGCATAGAAATTCAACACATTTCAGAGAAATCCTTTATCAAGGGCACTATGAAACCACACAAACAGCTTGTACAGTTTTGTACATGTACACACACCCGTATCTAAAATGAGAAATGATAAAACCAATATTCAGCACAATATATTGTTTGAGTCATGGGACTCAATATGCAACACAATATATTGCTTGAAAAGTTTTAGCTGGTAAGCACAGGGAAGAGAAATGGATTTTTAAAACAAAGTGTCCCCCCTCCCCCCACTTTATTTTTAATGATTAGGAAAATAGCAAAAACACTGAGGCATTTTTGAGGGACCTGTTAGAGATATTGAGGCTTTATTTTGTTTTAGTGTGAGACTGTAAAATATAAAAAAGTAAAACTAATATAGGAAGATGAGGCAAGGAGATACTTTTAAGACATAGATTTAGGTCAGCCCTTTCCTCCCTAAAAGTGAACATATTTCATTTTTGCAAAAGTTGCTCTTTTCATGGTTCCAAGTTATTTGATATGCTTATTTTTCTCAGTATTTTAGAGATAAAATAAGAAGAATCATTAGATCTTATTCATTTTTAAATGTATTGTTTTTGTCGTAGTATTAAACACTATACTCTGTTGAACATTGGTTTTATCTTTTCTCATTTTAGATATAGATGTTTTTACATGGATACAATTATATCAGCTGTTTATATAGTTTTGTTTTGTAGTGCTCTTGATAGATGATTGGTCCCAAATGCATTAATCTTCTACCCAACAAATTATTTGTCACTGGCATTAAACATACTCTTCCTCATGCCTTACATGTGTGGGGCAATGGACCCAGAAGTAAAGAAAGAAGTGAAATAAATGAAATAAAAATGGAATGACTGGAGGAAGAGAAATTATGAATTCTGTATTAAAATGTATTAGCAGATAGATTAATCTCCCAACAGAATGAATGGAAAGTGGATGTAAGGAAAGATGATGTGAAAGCAGCTGGAAACAGAATAAAAAGAATTTTGTTACACAGTGCAATAGAACTCTGTGGAATTATGTTAATGGAAAGTATGAAAGAGATTGCTTGATGGAATGATGAAGTGAAAGAAGCTATGGATGAGAAAAACATGACTATAGGAATGACTGCTGCAGAAAATGAGGACAGTAGAGAGATATTCTCTCTATAGACTATATATCGTATAGACTATTGTAATGCGCTCTACATGGGGCTACCCTTGAAGAGTATCCGGAAGCTTCAGCTGGTGCAGAATGCAGCGGCGCGAGCAGTTATGAGTGCCAGAAGATCGGCACATGTAACACCTCTGCTTCGCGAGCTGCATTGGGTGCCAGTTTGCTTCCGGGTCCAATTCAAGGTGTTGGTGATTACCTTTAAAGCCCTACATGGCATAGGACCAGGGTACCTGAGGGACCGTCTCGTCCCGATAACGTCGACCCGCCCCACCCGTAAATGCAAGGAGGGCATGCTTCGGACCCCCTCAACAAGACAATTCCATCTAGCGGGGTCCAGGAGGCGTGCCTTCTCTGCGATAGCGCCCGCCTTGTGGAATATTCTGCCCCCGGAGGTGAGACTGGCCCCCTCCCTCCTGGCCTTTCGGAAGGCCCTTAAGACCTGGCTCTGCCACCTGGCCTGGGACGACGGAGGTGGTAGTGCCTCCTGGGGTTGGCTTGCCCCATAGCTCTACTATCTATTCTGCGGGTCCAAGCCCATCCTGGATTTTATTTTATTATGTTTTGTTTGTGTTTTTAGATATTTTGTATAGTTTTAAATTTTTATTTATTGTAACCCGCCCAGAGTCCCTTGCATGGGAGATGGGCGGGGAATAAATTTGAATAATAAATAAATAAATATTGTAACATGTGTATAGGTAGAAAAAGTTACAAACAATGTAGTCTATGAGAGCTAGGAATGGATAAGTTTAAAAGAGGCAGAAAAAACACTTTTTGATGGAATAAAGTTTTTGATGGAATAAAGATTTGTTTTGGAAATGGGTGAAAAAATGAGCCTCCAACAAAATGAATAGAATTAAAAATAAAAATGATGAAATTATTTGGGATGAAACTAAAGCAAAGAAATGCTGGAAGAAATATATAAGAGATGAATGATAGTGATAGCAATATGTTGAAGGGTAGAACTGAAATGAATGCTATCAACGTTAGTGTCCAAAAAAAGATATCATAAAATGGAAGTGATAAAAGCTGTGGGATTGTTGAAAAATGGTAATATTCTAAGTGTAAATGTTGTAAGTAGAAAAATGTCAAAATATCATTTTTTATTAAATGATTGTGTGACTTGTTTAGCATGTGTAAAGACTGCATCTGTGCCTGAAAATTGGAAGGATGGCATTATTTTTTTCTTGCACCAAGGGACGTTAGCAAGAGTAAATGTAAACATTAGAGGGATTTGTTTGTTAAGCATGCCTATGTCAGGGAATCTTGGTAAGAACCACACTGAGCAGGAGTTTTAGCTCTGGTTTCTTTATTGTGCTTACCGTATACAGAATCTTGCCAGACTTATGGTGCCCTAACTCAGAGGTACCCAACCTTTATGGCACCAGGGACCGGTCGTGGAAGACAATTTTTCCACGGACCAGGGGGGCAGGGTTTGCAGGCGGGAGCCAATCGCGTGGATGGGGGCAGGGTTTGCAGGCGGGAGCCAATCGCATGGACCACCACCGCTCACCTGCTGTGTGGCCCACTTCCTAACAGTTTCCACAGGTTGGGGACCCCTGCCCTAACTGATCTAAGGGGAAAGTACTGGGACTGTAAGGCAGGGCCAGCCTATCTTTCTTAGCCAGCCCCGTAAAGCTTTCCATGCTGTGAGAACGCTTATTGGTCTGGAATGCACCTCCCGCTCCTCCAGCTCCAAGAGCCATCATATCACACACACCCTTTCAGGGATACATTCCATCACATCCTGGGAAGGTCCTTGGCAAAGTGAGCAAAGTTTAGGAAGTGCATTGTGGCTTTCTGCAGACCACAGTTTTTATTTTTAGTTAATTATTGTGAAATCTATGGATGTGAGAAAGAAATGGTATGGTATGTCTCTTGATTTAGAAAACCATATGGTACAATGCATAGGCTAGAATCATGGAGGGTTTTGTGCTGTGTGATATTCCTTTGATTGTTAAATCTATTTATAGATTGTTAGATAAATTTATAGTTATATTTTATAAATAAATGTTGGAGGTGTTTTGGTCAGAACATGAATGTTTGTGGTTTCGTATGCGGATGATGCCATTGTCATGGGAAAACGTCACTCAACCAAAATGAGAACCAGAGCAATGGAGAACTCTTTTCTTGGATTTTCTTTATTAAGATACCTCTACAGTGATCACTGGGACCCAGCCAAAGCCAACTGAGAGCCCGGAGCTTACATCAGTGAGGATTATGTAGAAACAGAGAGAAGTGTGCTAATTCATAGTGCATAATTTATTCCATAGTATAGCCCCCTATCTTACATCATTAATGGGGCAAATACTTGGGTCTTTCTGTTTCTCTGATCTGCCCCACTGGGCAGGGAAGCTGGGCATTCTGTTTTTTCCTGATAAGGTGGCCTTGCTTAATGCTTCCCCTTGCTTGGCAGATTTAGTCTCATATTTTCTTATTCAGTTCTTTGCCTCAGGGTCAACTGTGGTTAGTTGCAGTGTCAAAAAGCATTCTGCATTCCTTGCTTGTTATTTGTGTTACTTGGGTGAATATACTGTATTGCTATTAAGACAGAAAGGATCAATTTCTTGTTTTCTTTGCTGTGCTGGCTCAGAATAAAATCCAGACTTCTAAACCCCACATCATGTTGTTGACTGAGAACCCAAATTATATCTTATATTGTATGATGCCACAAGCAGTATGGATTCAAACATTAATGTATCGAAGGTCAACATTGCTGTGTTTCACAAGGAAATTGGAGTGATTACTGCAAGTTATACATAGTGAAAATGTGGAGCAAGTAGCTGAATTTAGGTACCTTAGTAGAACATTTACTAAACATGAGAAAATGGATAAATGTTAAGACACGCAAATGCTGGTAGAATACAATGGGTGGCATGTGGTCTGTTGAAAGAAATTAATGTTTGTTGAAGTAAGTGAAAATGGCTGTGTATAAGAATGTGCTTTTCCATAGTTTTTTATAAGGAAGTAAGAGCTGAGTATGCAATGAGAAGTATAAAAGTAAGTTGAATGTAGTAGGAATAGGATTCTTAAGATGTGTGATTAGTAAAAGAAGAAGTGATGAGACTAAGTTTAAAGGAGGGATGAATGAATGTGGACTGAATAAAAAAGTGAGTGTGAAATATAGAGAATGTCTGTTGTAGGTATTCCTTACTTTGAGGGGATAGATGTTTGTCCATTTTCAGCAGCTGAAGTATGGTCACTGCTCCAATATTTTCATTGATGAGTGATTATAGCTTGTACTGCAGATAATCCCAAAGCCACCCAGCCTGGAAGCTCATCAGCCAGCACTAGGGGAGAAGGCTGAGAAGAACCTGCCAGACTGCTTTGTCAAGGTGAATTGAGGTGGCCTCTCTCTTTGGTGAAGCAAATTACATCATCTCCATGGCCCAAGTCATTTTAGTGAAGCAAAGCTCAGTCGCTTTACACAGTCATACTATATTGGCTCTGATGCCACTTTCACACAGGGTTACTGTTTTGGCCTCAGGTAAGTACAGTAGGGGCGTGGTGGCTCAGCGGGTAAGACGCCAGGCTTGTTGATCGGAAGATTACAGTACAGTAGCAAGGATGATTACAACCTTTAATCCTGAGAAAGTGAAGAAATACATGAATGAAATTGTATAAATCAAGTAGCGGAGTATACTTTAAATCAGGGGGAATATGAAGTTCTTTAGATTGCTTTAAAATACAACTCCCAGAAGCCCATGCCAGCCTGGCCAATGGTGAGGTCCCACATTTCTCAACCTTCGCAACTTTAAGATATGTGGCTGATTAACATGCTGGCTGGGGAATTCTGGGAGTTGAAGTCGACACATCTTAAAGTTGACAAGGTTGAGAAACACTTCCCTAGACTAATGATCTCCAGGCAGGCACCTAGAGATGGAAAGTAACTTTCCAAAAGTGTTCTGGATAGTGTTCTGGGAATAGGTGCTGAGTTCTACATGATCCCATATTCAAAAGTATAGATTTAGCTATTAAGCCGACTACAGTTCTGGAAAGATGGAAAAACAGAGGCAAAATGTAATTCCAGCAGATACTTGCCCATCCTCAAGCCTATTAGATTAGTTACAGATATATGGCTTAGAGAGAGAGAACAAACTGAAAAGAAACATGGAAATTCAAAGAAACTGTAGCAGCCTGCTGCTATTCTGCCTCACACGTTACAATAATAACTGTTTAGATGAATGCGTTACATATCTGTATTAATTAATCACATAATGTTATAGGTTGATGAACTAGTTCAGTATAGTAATTTGGTATCATAAATTTCCCCATATATTGATATTTCACAGATGAAGAATTCAACCATGTTGCGGTGGGGAGAGATTAGAAAAGAAAAACTAAATAGTGTTAATTCTCCCATGCTGTAAATCCTGTAATAAATTCTCATTAGAATAATAATATTAGCGTTATACCTGAAGAACTTAACGTTGAACAGATTTGCACACTAGCTCTGTATTGGTGTGTTTTGCAAATAAGGGCCTTATAGCAATCATTTGCACACAGTAGATTTAGAAAGACTTACGGATGTGTTGCATTTAACTATACATTTATGTAATCTCAAGAGCGTATATCATTCTTAAAAGGGATTAACCCTCCTCACCCTCCCTCTATATCTCTGTAGCTCATTGGGCTCATAGGGAATATTTAGGATAAAAGTTGAAATAGAATATAAAGCAGGATTTTATGGCTAAAAGTGTTGCTTTACAGAATATGCTGAACCTGATGAGTTTTTATCCATTCCTTGAAATTATCTCTTCAATCTCCTCTTCCCATATCATAGTCCAAAGCCTCCTAGTGGCCGTCGAATTGTTAAAGATTATGGCAACCCATTGCTCATTAGGGGGATTCTCCCCCTTTTCCTGACACATAGCCTCCATCTTGGGGCCTCCAGATGCAATGACTTTATTCTTCTGATTTCAGGAAAAGCCCCCTGCAAGCAATCAAATTGTAGCACATGGCAGAAATATATCTGCCCATTCCAGAGAGACTTGCAATGCTGTGCTGGCTCTCTAGCTGTTTGACCCACTTGAAAGGAGCTGCAGTGTAACGACTAAGTGTGCAGAATGTCAAAGATTTATCTACTAATCCTAGTGATAATTGCTATGGAAGGATATTTATGGACCAGCTCTGTAGCACAGCAGTTCACAAAGCCATTTATTTATTTCCCAACTGGAGCAGCTGTTTCCTGAGAAAAATATTCAGCTCTTCTCGGCCTTTTTACAAAAACTGCATTAGAAAAGCCAGATTAAGTTTGGCCTTCTGTGCAGTTTTGCCCCACCCATTTTCTTCCCTTTGAAACCCCCCTCTCCTCTGAAGGCAGTGTGTGGTAAACAGAGACAGCATAAAACTGCCACAGCCCTCATGAAATCAAACCAAAACATCTTCCTGGTCTGCCTGATTTAGGTGGATGGTCTTGCATCCATCTCTGCTTTATTGGTGTGTGTGTGTGGGGGGGGTCGTTTTAAGCCTCTGCAAGGCTTCAGGCACCTATTTAGCCACCCTACAAAATCCCCCCCCCCCCATCAAAGCAGAGAGCCAGCTTTTGGGCCCCACTTACTCTGGGTGCCGCAAGTGCTCTTGTTTTCAAAGAGGTGAAGGGGAGTCCTTATCCAAGTTACAAACAGCTACCCTCTTTCCAACTGTCTTCAATTTTGCAAACACATTTTTAAAAACTCATGGACCTATTCCTGCTCTTTGTTTTTATTTTGGGAGCTGATCTGCAAGGAATAGCTTTGCAGCACCACCTTGATTTTTTCTGATGTGTGAATGATCACCTCCCAGATAAGCATAGCTTCCCTGATAGTCCTCGAACAGGAGAACTGGCTGCAGGCATGCACATATAGAGCTGGTGGTACATGCTTTCCGCTTTCCAACTTCCTACAGAGGTGGTCCTTATCCAGCACTGCTGGAGTGCAGCCTCACACTGTGCATTGTCTCCTAATATAAGTGGCTCCCAATCCAATTAAAATAACATGCTGTATTTTTTTCCCAAGGGGGACAGAAAGTGGATTGCAAAGCCCATGAATAGCTTTCCCTTGGAGCATTTTCTCTGCATTTGGACTGATAATGAATTGGATGAGTCCTGTGATGACAGCTTTTAGTATAGTTGCTGTGCATTACGGTTGACTACAGCATCCTGGTCTGTCTGTGTTGATATGAAAGGAAGATTTAAACAATATTCTTTCTTTCTCTCTCTCTCTCACCAATTTTTGCATCATATGGCACTGTTCTGCATAGCTCTACATTAATTGTTTAATTCCCCAGGGATCACAAGTAATATATCGCATGTTTCCATTACACTAAACGTAAGAGAAAGAAATGCAGTTGCTTAGCCATTTGCATCCCTTACTCTGAGTAGGTCTCAAACATATGCTTTCCACTTTCGGTTTATTTATTGTATCAATTTATATAGCCACTCATCTCACAGTAGCAACTCTGGGCGGCGAGCACAGGATTAAAACCAACAGAACAAAAAGAATAAATAAGAACAATGACACAATGATAGCATAATGGCACCCAAGGCAATCAAACTCAGACCACAAAACCTACCATCAAGTCAGAGAAAACCACAATGATGCACTCATTCAAACTACAGGCCCGATGCCTGGAGGAACATCAAGTCTTCAAGGATTATGGGTCAGAGCCAAAAGATCCTGGCAAGGTATGATGTTCCAAGGGGCTAGCACTGCAACGGAGAAGGTCCATTTCCCACCAGATAGCACTGCTTTATAGATGGGAGCTGGAGAATGTCAGATTTTCTTCCTCCTCGTTTTATTCTATTTTAATTTTTCCCTCCTTGTGACTTGATTTTGCTTACTGAGATCTGGGGATTGCTAGTTAGTTGTCATATCAATAAGTCCATCCATGTCACAGTAACCTCTCTTCAAAATTAAATTACATTACTGGAGATTAAGGCATAGAATACCCAGGCTGCAAAAATTTAAATGACTGCTAGATAACAGAAAAAGCTGGAATGTTCTACATCTCTTTGCTGCCATTTAGTGTTTATTCAGAGTTTTGCAACCCAGATATGTTAACGCCTACTCCAGAAAATCTTGTTCCCTCCATTCCTACCTTACACACACATTTCTGTATTCATTTATTACATTATGCAGGCAAACTAGCTAAAACTATCCACTGATATTTGGTAAGGCAATGATCAGCCCCTTTTTTCAAGCAGATGATTTTCAATCCTTTTTCTTCATAGGCATATGATAAAGTACCTTATTGGTGCCTATTGTTTTGCACATCAATTGCTAGTTTATCATTATTGTACTGTCAGCATTACACGATAATCCTTTCTTCTATTCTATATTCTAAGTCTCACCAAGTCTTAGGGTTAGGATAAGCAAGCCATTAATCATTCATTCACTAGAATCTGACAAAACCTCTTTCATTTGGATATACTTCTGTTGTATTTTGCTTCTATTTAAAAGGGGAGAACAAGTTAAGATGAAAGGGATTGAAGAAGACAATTATACAAGCAGAAATCAGACATGCATACAGAAACACCAAACCAACTGCCACCTTACAAATTTAGAGCTCCTTGTTTTAATAATTGATTATATTTGAAATCCTGTTGCATGTGTTGATCCCTCTGATTAGACATCATGTAGAGAATTAATGAATAGAATAGCAATGAATAATAGGGTAGAACACATGCTTACATTCGCATCTAATTTTATTCGTTTTTAGGGTATACTAATCCATCTGCTTCTTGCAGGATTTACCACATATCCATGTCTGCTTGTGTATGACATATATACATAGAACACTACTACAAATCATAAAAGCATTAAGATAGATTGTTCTCTCAGTTCTCTCAAAACAGTACCAACACAGGAAAATTAGAATATAAGAAGAGCCCTAATGAATCAGACCATGGGCTGATCTATCCACCTGCTACTAGACAGACATTTTTGAATTTGTTCCTTGCTTTCTACGTGGATCTTTTATTACCTCTATAGTGACACAATCCTAAACATGTTTGTATTGTTCTGAAGCTCAAGAACATAAATTATTATAATATTTTGCCCTGTTGATCCAGTATTTCCATCTCTCACCCACATCTGCCATAGAGCAAGCAAGGGTCCAGTGTGGAACATCAAAATAGACAAAGATAGGAGATAGTGCATTGATATGGAAAGAGGTCACTGTGGTTATATCCTCTGTTGGTATCTCAGAGTTTTTAGAAGGACAGTAGAATATAGGCTCTGTTGAGCCAGGCCTTAGGCCTCTCTAAGCTGGCATTCTGTGACAAATAGTGGCTAGTAGATACCTTTAGGAAGCTTACAAGCTTGGACTAAGAAGTGACAGCTGCTTTCTACTGTTGCTTCCCAGCAGTGAGAGAAGGTTCATGGAGGGTTTGGGTTCATGAAGACTGGATCCAAGAGGATCCCATCTCATGGAGATTTGAGAGACCATCCAAATATGGCTACTGTTACCACAACTGCTGGCAGAGTTGCACATTTTAATTGTGCACTCTATGAAAAAGTATTTATTTCTGTTGGTCCTCGGTCTCCCTGGATTTAGACATGGATTTTTACATGAATGACATCAAGTTTGAAAATTGTGAGAGAGGGAGAAAAATGTCTGGGTCTCCACATTATTTATGCCATGTACAACTTTATATCTCTCCATCATGTCTTCCCTTACTTTCCTTTGTTTCAAACCTAAGAACCTCAAATGCTATAGCCTTTCCTGGAAATGTATTCATTTTTTTAGTTTATCCATTTGCCTTGCAGTTTCATCACCCATCACCTCCCTTTCTCTCAGGTCATCTGATCATCTTCCTAAATCCAACATCCTCAGCAGAGAGGACAAAAGTGTGTGTGTGTCTCTGTGTGTGTGTGTGTATACAGTGTATGTATGTGTATACAGTGTATGTATGTGTATGTATGTATGTATGTATGTACATATATATATATATATATATATATATATATATATATATATTGTGTGTATGTGTATGTGTATATGATGTATATCTATATGTATAAACACATACATACTATATATACTGTATGTATGTGTGTGTGTGTGTGTGTGTGTGTGTGTGTGTGTGTATATATATATATATATTTCAGTTTCCCTGCTATTTCCTTATTGTTCTTTAACACACCTTTAATTTTTATTTTATTTATTTATTATTTAAATTTATATGACTGCCCACTCCCCCATGGGGGACTCTGGGTGGTTTAAAATAAAACCAAGGTTAAAATATAAATATAAAATTACAAATTAATTAACATAGTATAAATAAATGTAAAATCCAATCTGGCAAATTTAAATAATAGGGAGGACATTAACCACCCCCAGGAGGAGCTATTACTATTCCCCTCCCACACTAGGCAGTAGAACCAGGTTTTCAGATCTTTCCTAAAGGTCGGGAGGGAAGAAACCTGCCTCAACTCTGGGGGCAAGATATTCCAAAGGGTGGGCGCCACTACAGAGAAGGCCCGCCTCCTGGACCCCATTAGATGAAATTCTCTTATTGATGGGGTCTGTAGCAAGTCCTCTCTGAATGATCGGGAGGGGCGGGCCGATGATACAGGGATAAGACAGTCCCTCAGGTATCCTGGTCCCATGCCATGTAGGGCTTTAAAGGTAATAACCAACACCTTGAATTGGACACGGAAGCAAACCGGCACCCAATGGAGCTCACGGAGCAAAGGTGTTATATGTGCTGATCTTGGTGCACCTAAAATTGCCCGCACGGCCGTATTCTGTACCAGCTGTAGCTTCCGGATATTCTTCAAGGGTAGACCCATGTAGAGCGCATTGCAATAGTCTATGTGGGAGATGACAAGGGCACGAGTGTCCGTTCGGAGGGCATTGGAAGGCATTAATGCTCTTATCATTCAATGGCTCAATCAATGACTTATCATTCAATGACTCAATTCTGGTCAATTTCCCATTCCTAATACTGACATGTTTCAGACTTAGGAGGTACAGTGGTGAGCCATTAATTTGTCCTATGTTAAGGAAGGGTTTTTGTTGGGGTTTGTATATACCCAGGAATTTACAGTTAGATAAATTATACTGGAGAGGCTTGATATCTAGGTGAGAGGGGAATTATTCTGCAAGTCACCCAATTAGCAGCCATTGTTATAGGGATGATGCGGCAGTGTATGACTCATACTACAGGTACTAATAGTTTAGTTTGGTGTAGCAGATGATGAGAGTGACCTATAATGTGATTGGTCAGTTTCTGTATGCAGAGAAGTCTGGTGTTCTTTCTTCTCGTTGCTGTTAACTTCTCATCGCTGTATTGCTGTATCATTTGTTACTGCTGTTGGATGTATTTTGGACTACATATGTATATAAAGTAAATAGGCTATTTTATCTAATCTCTGCTTGAGTGTCTATTTACTGCATAGAACGTGGATCACTGGTGTCTTGGAAAAAGGAGCAGGCCGCCCCACGGTGCGCACTCTGACAGTTTTTTTCAGAGTCCATCATTGATTTTAATATTTATTTATTTATTTATTTATTTATTTATTTATTTATTTAATTTCTATGACCGCCCATCTCCCCCCATGGGGAACTCTGGGCGGTTCACAATAAATAAGTTAAAATAAGGTCTAAAATCTCAATTATACAATAAAATATATATTGAAAAATCCAGATGGTGATGGAATAATTAAAAGAAGGACAGTTATAAAATTAGGGGATTAGCCACCCCCATGAGGAACTATCCCTTCCTCCTTCCCATGCCAGGCGGCAGAACCATGTCTTCAGCTCTTTCCTAAAGGGAGGGAGGGAGGAGATCTGTCTCAACTCTGGGGGCAAGATGTTCCATAGAGTGGGCGCTGTCACAGAGAAGGCCCGCCTCCTAGATCCCATCAGGTGACACTCTTTAATTGATGGGGTTTGTACCAGGCCCTCTCTGAATGACCGGGTGGGACGGGTCGATAACATGGGGATAAGACGGTCCCTCAAGTATTCTGGCCCATGCCATGTAGGGCTTTAAAGGTGATAACCAACACCTTGGATTGTACCCGGAAGCAAACTGGCACCCAATGCAGCTCGCAGAGCAACGGTGTTACATGTGCGGATCTTGACACACATATTATCGAGTTCATGTAGTTTGATGCCAAGCTTATCTTAATTTTCCCTACCAGAATACATTAGTTTCATAAAAGTGAATTTCTAATTATAAGATGATGCCAGTTTTTATCATTATCTATATCTTTTGAAAAGTTAGTTTGTTTTAGCCTACACCCTCTGTTGACTGGAAAACACAGTGACCTAAAAAACAACATCTGCCCGCTACTCTAATAAACAGATTAACCAATGATTTCCAGTTAGTGGCAACTGGAGAGGCAGTTTTCTAAGTGAACCCTCTGGCAATCCCCAGGGAGTATCTGAGAAGGAAGGGGAATTCTTGTTGGAGAAACAAGAATCAGCAAAGCTTAGAAGTTCTACAAAGTAATGTTAGTGAAAAAGCAAGAAAAGAAGACACATTGGTCAAGAAGAAGGAAAAGGAAAAAAGAAAGAAGAAAGAAAGAAAGAGAGAGAGAGAGAGAGAGAGAGAGAGAGAGAGAGAGAGAGAGAGAGAGAGAGAGGAGAAGGAAAGAAAGAAAGAAAGAAAGAAAGAAAGAAAGAAAGAAAGAAAGAAAGAGAGAGAGAGAGAGAGAAAGAAAGAAAGAAAGAAAGAAAGAAAGAAAGAAAGAAAGAAAGAAAGAAAGAAAGAAAGAAAGAGAAAGAAAGAAAGAAAGAAAGAAAGAAAGAAAGAAAGAAAGAAAGAAAGAAAGAAAGAAAGAAAAAGAAAGAAAGAATCACTTCACTTTCATGTAAATTATCTGGTTGCACAAAGTACTTTTCTGTAATAGTTTAAATTATTGTGATGGCCTTAGACTAGTGCGGAAAATCTAATAATCTGTCATTTTCATTTCTCATTTTATTGCTTTTAAGGAATGTTGGTTTGGTCTCTCTCTCCTTCTCTCTCTCTCTCTCTCTGAATCCTAGTCTTCTGTTCTAACTGAATAGCTTCAAAGTAAGCAGAGAAAGATTGACCCATTGTGTTTCAATGGTAAACTATTGTTTCGTGATATGTCTCTTTCTTTTTGTTATTTCTCCCCATTTGGAACTTGGCCCAGGACAAAAGCTTCAAGGTGTGGTTTGATAGTTCATTTCTTTTTATCTGCTGCCACTGTTCCTACCATTCTCAAGGAAGGTTTTTTCAAGTTTTCATTTTGGAATAGGGCATAAAACACTCTGGTCCATTCTTTAGGCGGCAAAGAATAACTACATTTTAAGCAGAGATTTGAAAAAAAGTTTAGCTCTTGACATCAAGAAAATGGCTAACTGTATTATATTATCTATAAACTGCTACTTTCTAACTTTCAGATGACTTCTGTTCATCTGTGCAAAAAAGTAAAAAAATGCTAGGGCAATTACTACAATTACTACAAAAGCATTTCCACCCAGATTATACCTAGCAGTGTTGCCAAGTTTCAAGGGTTTATTCCTTGGATCCTCATAGTCACCCTTCTGTTTTTTGTCTGTCCCAACATCCATATGTTCTGTGTTGCCATTATTTGTCTCCTCACTTTTTCACTCTTTCTTTGTGTTCACTCTCTGAGATAGCAGTGAGCTATATCATCGTTGTATGGACCAGGCAGGGATATCAGGGTGGCGATGAGCATGGAGAGATATGGTGGTAGAAAGGGTTGGGCTACTCTGGGGAAGGTGGCCTTGGTGTTTAATACTGATGCCATATTCTGGTCCCCTGTGCTTAGCCCTAAGAACTGCTCAGCACTTTGGAGGCCCTGGTCTTTGGCTGCTGCCACTTAATAAAAGCACAGGGCGAAAGGGAGAAAAGAGCTAAAAGGAAGGCACGTCATGCAAACCCTCATCATGACCGTCTCCCACCCGAAACCTATGCCTCATTGTGGGAGGTTGTGTGGATCCAGAATTGGCCTTTACAGCCACTTATGGATCCACTGTTAAAATTTTACCCTTGGAAGACAATCTTACTCGGCTACGAGTGATCGCCAATGAATAAAAGGTTGACCTGCAACAAAACTCACCTCATCCATGATTTAATCTTGGAAGAGAGGACTGGGCTAGTATGTATTTCCAAAACCTGGTTGGGCACAGGGGGACCCTCTCTGAGATATGCCTTTCCTGGTCTTGTGTATGGCATCAGCCATGACTCAGGGGCAGGGGGTGTGGCTGTTATTATCTGGGAATCTCTGGTAGTATTCAGGTGCACTGCTCTGGACATAGCCAAAAGTGAGACCATGTTTGTGAAGTTGGGCTATAAGGATCAGAGGGGGTTACTGTTACCTTACCGTCTCCCCACAGGATAGCATCTTTCCTGTCTGAGCTACTTGACTCTGTGGCCAGGTTGGCAGTGGAGTTCTCTAGACTTGGGGTGCTGGGGGACTTCTACCTGCCTTCTCTGGGCCTGGAGTTAGTGATGGATAGCTTTCATGCAGTCTCCCACCTTTCCTTTTTAGAGAAAGTTGTTGAGAAGGTGGGAAGCACTTGGCTTCAGAAGACCCTGGAGGAAGCAGATGATCTGGACCCTTTTCAGTTGGGGATCAGAATGGGTTATAGTACTGAGATGGCATTGGTTGAACTTGTGGATGACCTCTGGATGGCCTGGGATGGGGGTGGTGTGTCTATCCTTGCCCTCCTGGATCTCACAGTAGCTTTCAATGCTGTTAAATCTTTCTGGACCTGCTTAGGGGGTGAGAAGTGGGGGACACTGTTTTGTGGTGGTTCTCCCCCCTTTCTCCAGGGCCAGTTCCAATTGGTGGTGGTGGTGGTGGTAGAGAAAATCTAGTCCTAGATTTTTTCTTCCTTCTGTGTCTGGTGCCTCAGGATTCTTCCTTCTCTCCACAACTTTGACATCTACATGAAACTGAAGGGTGGTGTCTTCTGTTGGCATGGGATGAAATATCAGTATGTTAATACTCAGTTATACACTTCCCTATCCCGACAAGTGATGTTGAGGCTATGAGGGTCTGGATAGGGAAGAAGATTCAACACTAGCAAGATGGTAACTTGCCTGCCTCCCCCACCCTCACCCCTATTCTTGGATCTGGCGATCTTTCATCTTTAATTCTTGATAGGGTAGCACTACCCCATGCAGAGATAGTGTGGAATTTGGGAGTCTTTCTGATTTCATGGCTCCTGCTGAAAGAGCAAGTGGCAGTTGTGACAAAGAGGGCTTTTGCACAAATCCATCTTGTGCTCATTCCTGAACTGGGAGCACCTGCTTACTATCACTCATACCTTAGTCACTTCCCAGTTGGATTACTGCAGTGCACTGTACATGTGGATGCCCTTGAAAAACACTCCAACTGTTCCAGAATGCAGCAGCATATTTGGGCAAGTGAGGTTTACCAAGGTTACACCTCTGTTGCATGAGATGCACTGGCTCCCAGTATTCTTTTATGTGCAATTCAATGTGCTAGTTACTTGTGGAACTGCCTATCTCTGAGGACCTCTGCCCATCCCACCAGATCCAACTGCACAGCACTCTCCAGGTCCCCTCTATTAAACAATGTCATCTTTCAGGACTGAGGAGTTGTGCCTTCTCGGTCATGGCACCTGCCCTATGAAACAGGTTTCCCTCTGAGATCCAGGAGAACCTGGCTTAGCTTTTCCCCAGCCACTGGGCTGGGATGTTAGATGAACCCAGTATAGATGTGGTCTGTATGGTTGATTCTGTTATATGGTGCCTTAGCTATTATAATGTGATTACTTTAATTCTTTTTTTTTGTTTGATTGATAGAGGTTTTATTATATTGTTTTCTGTTGATTGTTGTTAGCTGCCTAGATTTCATATGTAAGTGGGTGGCCATATAAATGTTCTAAAATAAATGAATAAAAATAAAGAAAATAAATAATAATGCCGTTATCACCCGCCCAGAGTCCCTTGTATGGGAGATGGGCGGGGAATAAATTGAATAAATAATAATAATAATAATCACACCTGCCAGTATGAAAACCTGAAAATGACACTATTTCATGGTGAGTTTTCAAAATCAAAATACCTAAGAACTGCAAGAAACACCAACCTTGGAAGTTGTTGTATGAAGATCAGAATAATTATAATTGTGAATGCTTCAAAGGAAGGAGAAGAAAGTCTATTTAATTTGGTAGACTTGATGGCAACCAAATCAATTTGTCTCGTGCTAAATGTGGCATTGTTTCACTTAAATGAAAAACCAAAACTAAAAGCACTTTCCTTCCTTCCTGCAAATCTCTTATTTCCTTCTTATATTCCTTGCAGGACAATCTCCAACTAATACCTTCTTAAGATTTCTGCTGGCTTCTAAATCTTACATTTGTTGCTTCTGGCTATAGGCTTTGGATCTTTTTTTTTCTTTTTGTTATGTCTTTGTCATCAGTCTCAACAAGATACTTAATTGTGTCATTTATCACTAGTCTACAACATGTTTTTCTGTCATACTCAAGTCCTAGAGTACTCCAGTTTGCTAGTTTGCAAGTGAGCAAATTATTTTTATGCAAAATATTATTTTTGACTATCATTTTACAGAATAGAATTCTGTATAATAATTCATGTCATAAAAAATAATTCCAAACTGCAAACATTTTGAAAGAGGAGTTTAATTATGGTTTTGTCCCACTTACCTACTGATATTTAAGAACTACAGGGAGCCACAATTTGGATAATATTAAGGAAAGCCAGATACGATATGTATATTAAACTCTTCCTGCTTTTTTCTTGTAATATGGAACACAATACATGCAACTTGTTGAGTATATTTTTGTTAAATCGTTGATTTTATCTATTAGTTATTTCAAGAATTTACTGGATACCTGGATCCATAAAAATCTGCCATGTTTTTCAGCCTGCTTTAGAGAAGACTATTGTGGCAGGTGCCATTTTTAAAAGTTTTTGTTTACAAAAGAGAAAATCCACTAGAACAGCATTTTTTTAAATTTTTGCTTGCAACAGGCAGGAGTCTCAGAATATTCCTCAGGATCATTAGTTTCTGGAATTTCAAAGCTACTTGTAAGTTCATAACTAACTGCAGGATTCCAGGTGAAGGAAATTCTTAGAGATGAATTCCATATCACTGAAGGCTCCCTTGGCACTTTGTAAACATAAAGTAGGCTGTATCTCTCTTTCCTGTCTCCCAATGTGTTTTTAGTGGGGGGAAAATGAAGTCACTCCCACTGGATTTGCAAACAAGGCTGCATATTTTTTTAAACACAGACAGAAATAATTTAAACAGATGAATGAAACATTGTGTTCTTAAAAGTGAAGTCTGTTCTTAGAGTGATCCATGTACCAGAAGCCCTATAGTTATGTGTGCTTTGGACATTTTATATGTTTTTTTTTAAAAAAAAGATAGAGGCAAGCAGGCTCAAAAGGCACACACATAAGGACCTTGAAGGAGTTTTGGGTACTGTACTAGATTGCATACATCTGATCAATTTAATGAGTATATATATGCTAATTAAAAAACAAAATGTGCAGCATAAAATATTGCATAAGAAGCAGATTCTGGTGTGCACACAGCTGCCTTAAGAAATATGTTCCAGGGGCTTAATATGGATAGTATGGCATATCCTAAGAATACATTGTCAAAGAAAAACAGAGCAAAGAGAAAATAAGACACATGAAGGGAAAGATTTTTCAAAGCCACTCCTCAAATCCCATCTGGAATATGGAAGAACTGGGCGCGTAAAATGCCTGTGAACTGCCATGCTCACTTTTTCAAATGTAAATTGAAATGAAAACAGGATGAAATGATTTAACATTGTTTTGTCTCATTTCTGAACTAGTTTGTAACTTTTTAAAATGTACACTCAACAATTTGTACATATTTTATGAGCATTTATCCTAACAGATGCCTTTTATATGCATATCCCTATATATATTTTGTACGGATTTTTTGCAGTCTGTTTATCATATTCCTAATTTACATTGTTTTTCTTAATATAATACATTTTTGCAATTGTCTCCTAATATACTGTATAAATGGTTCATACTGTATTATTTGCTAATGGACACTTTTCTGAGTGGATGTTTAATTGCAAACTACAAAATCACATTTGAAAAAGTATGGATCTTGGTGCACTAGTCCTGGTTGTACAGATTTGAGAATTCTAAATTGGATTTGTTTGTGTTAAAATGCAGACCTAATGGATTTGTACCCATTCCTAGATCTGACATCTGATTTGTCAACAGTACTGATGATTTTACCTACAATAGATGAAATTAGCAGTGATAAATCAAAAATGAAATTTAAGTTATTTAGGATTAATTTCAATGTGATTAAATCATGGCTAATTTTCTCTGGACTGAGAGGGGTGTTAGTATAACTGTTATCTAAATTTAGAAGCACAATGCTATAATGAAGCCACAATGGAAGTGCCCATTACTATTAGGTAAAAGTAAAGGTTCCCCCCGCACATTTGTGCAATCGTGTCCAACTCTAGGGGGCGATGCTCATCTCCATTTCTTAGCTGAAGAGCCAGCGCTCTTGTGGCCGGCATGACGCACGCGGAATGCTGTTACCTACCCACTGAAGTGGTACCTATTCATCTACTTGAATTTGCATGCTTTCAAATTGCTAGGTTGGCAAGAGCTGGGGCGAGTGCGGGAGCTCACTCCACACGCAGGGCTAGGGATTCGAACCTCCGAACTTGTGATCTTCCGATCAACAAGCCTGGCATCTTACCCGCTGAGCCACCATGCCCCCCATTACTATTAACATAGTTACAATTTTTTATGAACTTAATTACATCTATTTCACCGTTGCTTACTCTCCCTTATTGTTTATACAGAAAATAAAACCTTCCTAGGTAAAATCTTTCCTTGTGGAAAAGTGGTAATGCAAATCTATCTTAAGACTGAGATGAATGTATTTTTGTGGTGATTATGCTTCTTATGCATCAATTTGAGGACTTCTATACTGACAAATGGGACAACATCTGAATGATATGATGATATGGCTGGAATAGACACTTTCACTCAGGGGTGAATGAAAAAAAATATCCTATAAAAAATTGAGGGGTGTACTAAAAAGTGCAGGAAAATATGTGAAGTGGGGCAGTGGTGCCCAATGCAGCTGATGAGCAAAGATCAGCAGAAGTAGAAGGAACAAAGGAGTCACAGTTGATGGAGCTGTATCTTTTTATCTTAGAGCACCAAAGGACACTTAAGAAAATATGCATTATATTTTAAATAGTATCTAAATAAACAGGAAACATAATAATGGTTCAGAAGACCTGGGTATTTTCACATTGTGTTATGTGCTGGGAAAAGAGATATGAAGTCTCCTGTAATGACCCCAACTTCAATGCCCTAATAAACACTTCTCGATGCAATTCATTGAAATGCAGATTAAGCTTTATTTAGGATACATGTTAATTGAAGCACTTCTAAAGATCTGAATGCGGATTCCCGCCAACATCGCTAACTTAACTCTCCCCCTTGCGTGCCAATTTCGCAGGCTCAATGATGTCAATGTCGAGCACTTTCCCTCTCCATTCCCAGCCTCCAGCTCCTGCAGGTGGTTGACCTTGACGCTGCATTCTCCAGCCTCCAACAGAAGCCACAACACGCTGTGCACATTCCCCCCCCCCGCAGTTCACACGCTTACACTAACTCTATATTCCTAATGACAGGATTCAGCTATGAACCCTGATATGCTGACCCTCCAAAAAAAAAGAGCAACATACAAAGCAAAACAGAGAATAATGATTAACAGAACAGAGCAAACACGTTTACAATGGTTCCAATAAACAGGAGGGAAATGTAGCAGGTTATAAGTTGAAATCTGTAAAACAAACAAAATCATTATATGAATAATATTTCATCCAGGTTTATCAGGAAACTCAGCATGAAATTTTAACAACAATTTAGGGGCGAGCACATGAGTTTTATCCACCCATTCACTAAACCCAACAGGCAAATGTTTCCATTGAATCAAGTATTGCACTTTTCCTCTATAAACAGGAGAGTCCAAGACAGCTTTTATTTCGAAATGTTCGTCTTTACCCACCATGATAGGTGTTGGTGGTGATGGTTCTGGATGCCAATGTGTAGAAACAGTTACTGGTTTAAGCAAACTAATGTGGAAAACAGGATGTATCCTCCGAAAAGTCTTTGGCAAATCCAGTTGAGGTGTGACAGGATTAATTATTTGATGATTGGGAAAGGTGCCACAAACTTAGGACCCAAGTTTTTGGAAGGCTGAGTAGAACGTAATTTTTTGTAGACAAATAAACCTTCTCACCTACAACCAAAGGCCATTCAGGAGCTCTTTTACGATCTGCAAATTTCTTGTAAGTGTCCTTTGCCTCCTGTAAGGTTTTCTGCATTACTGGCCACTTGGCTCTTATCTTTGCAATCCACTCATCTGCCAATAATGTATTAGGCAGTTCTGATGAAGAAGGTTCTGGCAATTCAGGTATTGGAACAAAATCTTGGCCAGTAGCAATTTTAAAGGGAGAAAACTCTGTACTCTGATGCACAGCATTATTATATGCAACTTCAGCAAATGATAACAGATCAACCCAATCTTTCTGTTGATAACTGATATAACATCTTAAATATTGTTCTAATACAGCATTCAAACGTTCACTCGATCCATCCGTGCAAGGATGGAAAGCACTGCTTAATCCTTGTTCAGTACCAATTAATTTTAAAAATGGTTTCCAAAATTTTGCAGTAAATTGACTTCCGCGGTCACTGATTATCCGCAAGGGGGCGCCGTGTGCCCGATAGATATGTTGAATGAATAATTTAGCTAGTTGACCAGCAGATGGCAAACTTTTACATGGAATAAAATGTGCTTGCTTAGAAAATAAATAAGTCACCACCCAAATCACAGTTTTTCCCCTACTTTCAGGCAAATCCACAATAAAACCCTCTATAGTCAGTACATAGTCTCAGCGATCCATCTTTCTTTTTTCTAAACAACATGTTGGGGTTTGATAAACCCAGGAATTTACTTCTAGATATAAATTATACAGAGAGGCTTGATTTCTAGGTAAAAGGTGAAATATTCTGCACAGTCACCCAATTAGCAGCCATTGTTGTAGGAATGATGTGTCAGTGTGTGACTCATATAACAGGTGCTTAGAGTTAGGTTGGGTGTGGTGAATAACGAGAGTGACCTATAATGTGATTGGTCAGTTTCACTATATATACAGGGACATTCTCATTTCCCATTATTCCCATTTTACCTCGTGAAAGCTGTATCGTTGATGGTGTATCATTTGTTACTTGTGGAAGTGATCTGTAAATACGTATGTATATAAAGTAAATAGGATATTTGATATAACTTCTGTTTGGAGTCTATTTACTTCATAGTACGTGGATCACTGGTGCCTAGGAGAGAGGCAGGCCGCTCCATCTCCGCGTGCTCCCTCTGACACAACACAGGCGTGGCCATGGGTGAAGTGGATGGTTCAATGAAACCCCTTTTCAAGTTTTTATCAATGAACTTTCTCAGTTCCTGTAACTCCTTATGGGTCATGGAATACAACTTAGGTTTTGGTAGCACTGCCCCTGGTTCCAGTTCAATAGCACAGTCAGTTTTACGATGGGGAGGGAGCTGGTCTGACTCAGTTTCTTCAAAAATGTCTTCCACCTCCTCGTATGACACTGGGGCATTTGCAGCTTGTGCTAATTCCCTCCTAAATTCCACAGTTGTGGCTGCCACTTCAGACCCCAGCTGCATATCATCTCTTTCCAACCCTGCATAGGACCCATCTGCAAATTCCATCTCCCCAGATACCCAATCAATATGGGGATTGCGTTCCCTTAGCCATTTCAGCCCCAGCACAATGGGCTGATTTGCAATAGGAGCCACAATAAATCGCAGTCTCTTGATGTGTCCCAATAGTCATTTTTAGGACTTCAGTATAATATTCTATTGCCCCCCCTTTCATATTTGATCCATCTAGTTGACAAAATATGATGGGTACTTTGAGTTTATATAACTTCAGTCTTAACCCAGTCACTATAGCAGGGTGAATAAACATTGAGAACACCATTGAGTCCAGCATAGCTAATAAACTGGTTTGATCCCCCCATCTAAAGTCTCGATTTTTACCTTTACTTGCATGGTGGGACAATCGCCACACACCAGGGGGTCCATGCACCTATCTGCAAATGCCTGGCCACCGGCGCATCTCAGGACAGGCAATTGGAGTTTCCCGCCGGCAAAAATTCTTCATCTGTTGAGTCGTTCTCTCCCCCAAACACTGCTGCTTTACTTGCCTCTTCGACTGCACTTGCTGCTCCCTTTCTTTTTGAAGGCTGTGGCTTTGGTGCTTTGATCTCTGGCTTTTTCCTTGCTATATAAGTGGATTGCGGGCAATTACTAATTCAATGGCCCTCCTTTCCACACTTGAAACACAGTCCACTTTTAGCCCAACATTCTTTTTCTTCTTCCCACGCTTTCTGGCCAATGGGTTTCTTCGGTGGCTGAGCTGGCCCCATTGCCCTTTTCCCCGGTGTTTGCAGTTGTTTATACGATTTGGTACGCAATCGGGTGCTCTCTGCCTTCCCCGCTAATTGAATCCATTCTTCCAATGTCTCAGGGTCTCCCCTTCCAGCCGCCATTTCCAGAATCTCAGGCTTTAATCCCATCTGGAAATACTCAATTTGAAAAGTCTCTGGCCAGTCAGGTAACCGACTAATAAGTATTTTAAATTCCATGGCATATTCTGCCACCGTACGGTTTCCCTGGCTCAGTTGCTGCAATTCAACTCTAGCCGACATTTTTGACAAAGTGTCTTCAAATCTCTTCCTTAATGCCAACATAAATGCTTTCAAAGTTAACCGTTCTTTGGCATTAGTATCGTGCATGGCTACCAGCCACTGTGCTGCCTCCCCTTCTAAGAAGCTCGACACATACCGTACCTTTGCTTCTTCATTCGTGAAGGGGTCCTCAAACTCTTCCATGAACCCTCTCACATGGGTCATGAAACAGCCTAACTTCCCAGGATCACCGTCGAACCTCATCTTTAGCTTGTTTACCACTAAGGTTCTCCCTTTGGCCAGCCCGCTCGTAGAAGGAAGTCTCAGCTCTAGATCAGGTTCTGATGTATCTTCCTCCTCGTCGCTGCTGCTCAATGTTTCACTCTCTGTCGAGGTTGTTGTCGGAGTTACCCCCTTTTTATTAGCCTTTCCTCCTTTTTGGGGGGGACCTTGCACCAACTGTTGCAAGGTTTGGTTCATTAGGACCATTTGTTTACTGATGGCCTCCAGCTCAAAATCGATGTGGGAAGTCTTTGCTTCCAGGGAAGCCATTCTTTGGGACTGGGTAACCCGGGTTGTAGTAGCCCGCTTCCCCATTTCTGGTTTGAGGCCACCTCCGATCCCCACAGACCACTCCACTCTGGTTTTAGGAGTGCGTAATACAGGGATCTCAGCTGCCTTGATTCCGCTGCGTTTAGCCCCCTTCTTGGACACCTTCTTCCGATCAGATTTCTGTTCAAAAGCAACCACTTTCTCTTCTTTCAGGACTATTCCTATGTCCCTAGAAGTTCCTGGTTGCTCAAACTCCTCTACCTGGGTTAATGTGGTAGAGTCCTCCATCCTGCTATTATCTACCATGCAGATGGTTAACAGGTAAGTGGTAGCGGGTTGATTCTCACTGGTAAGGCACAATGAGGTATCAATAGTAGCCTCAGGACAAATCGACATAAAAGGGCATTCAGATCATGCCGTGCACATTCCCCCCCCCCCCGCAGTTCACATGCTTACACTAACTCTATATTCCTAATGACAGGATTCAGCTATGAACCCTGACATCTCCACACACACCCTTCCAACTAGCCATTTAGCCTTCTAACTAACCACCATCCAACACCAGGAAGAAGGAATTTAGCCCTCAAAGTTCCAGAAACATAGCTTCTAAGCTTCACTTGTCAAGAAAGCAACATTTTTTGTTTCTCCCTTCATGTTTTTCCTTGTGTTGTGTGATTTAGCTAGTAGGTCTGACCACATGAGACAACTTTGGGAGCTTCTTTTGCCTAAATTGATAAATCCAACTCATAAAAATAAAAAAAACTTGGTCTTAAAGAGGTGATTAGAGCAGCTATTATTTGGACAGAAATGAAGAAGTGTTGTGGGATAGGGTTTAGAATTATACTCCACCCAGAAACTAACATTGGGAAACCTGCCACAATGGCTGTGTGAAGCATGAAAAAAATGCTTTACCTTGACCAAGATTTTAACAGTGACTCTGCGTCATGAATCAAAGTAGTCCCTTAGCTTCTAAGAGCAAAGTGAAACTGCCATGTTGCTTTGTTTCTGTCTGCTTCAGAAACCCTTTCACAGCTCACATTATAGGAGAAGGCTGAAAAGAGCCTTCTTCTGCAATGCTGCCTAAAGAGTCTCCCAGGCTGGACAGCTCTGACATGGGCTGTTGACAATCCCACACAGCCAGCCAACCAGCCAGAAGTCCTTTGGTACAGTATCTCCCTCCCTCTGCAAAGGCTGTGGGCAATGCTGCAGAATGCACTGGAGGAGACCAGCCTAAGCTCCCTCAGTATACACAAAGGAACTCCCAGGCTGGGTGGCTAGAGTGGCCTTCTGCTGCACTGTCAAAGTGATTGGAGGCCATACCAATTACGGCATCACTTGCATGAAGACACTTCCTTGTCTTCACTGAGGCAAGCAGTCTTAAGATCATGTGTGCAAAAGGAAGAGCACAGCAGCAATCAGGCGTTGAACCCACACTTTAGATATCCAAAAATATTAAAATAAACTAAAGCTAGATGGGAAAAAGGCAGGCTTACCTTTTCAGTCTGAATATGATGAGTTAATAGATATTGCCTCTGCCTGAAGACAACATGCTGTGCTGGCGCACACACACACACACACACACACACACACACCCCTTCTCTTTCTCACCCACCCTTCTCCTATTTTGTCTGTTTCTCTCATAAACCACACTTCCTTTCTTATTCATATATCACACACACGTTGCTCTCTCGTGTTTATGTTTTGCTATATTTGTAGCAGGCACACTTACAACCTACACACACTCAGCCACCTATCCATATTTCATCTGGCCAAGGCGCACAGATAGAAGCTCCAGTCAGTCAAAATGTCCAAGGATCACCAAGAAGAAGAACAGAAGCTTTGCCTCAGCATGCTCCCTAGTGTCTTTGCTCTAGATTTCAAACAACAGTCTGAAAGTAGTGGTAGAAAGAGGTACCTTTGCTTTCTCTGCAACAGTGATAAGCATACACACAATCACTTCCTCCCTCCTTCCCTCCCTCTCTTACACATTATCTTTTTTTTCTGCTCTCCCCTTCCCTCTTGTTCTTCTGGAAATAAAAATGACTGTTCCTCTTATTAAAAATGTGCTTCTCTTCATTGAGCAAGAGACGGAAAATTAAAGGCCACTGGTAGACTGTGTTGGAAGAGATGGGCTCTTTCAGCTGAGAGGCTAGGTGGGTTTGACCTTAACCACAGCTATGTGGGATGGGGGGGGTGTTGCTGGGCTTCAGAGGACCTTGTGCTGTTTGGGGGTGGGGTGCAGCCAACAGGCCAGTGGGGTGTTGGTCTTCCCATCTCTACAAAGAAGCCACATCTGTCTGTGAATAGAGATAGAGGTCTCCTGCAGGCTTGAGTCTTCCAAATCCAAATTAGAATGTAAATCACAAAGAGAGAGAGAGAAAAAACCAAAGTACAAAGAAATCTAGATGGGAGTTAGGGAGGGGGGAACAGGCAGAGGAGGAGGAGGAGATTAAATAACTAACACTGGAATATTTCAGAAAAATATAAGAATTGATGAGCCTCATTCAAAAGCAATGGCTTGTTCAGTGACATCATACAGCACACTAAGTTCTCAAATTCTGTTTCAGGAAGATGGCATGAGAATCATGTGGACATGTTTTCAAATGTTATCATAGGAATTTACATGAGAAATCTACATGCCAGACTAAAAAAGGTGGCAATTTAATGAGCTGCCTGAAAAGTGGAAAACAGTACTAAAGGAAGACTGAATCAGTGTTAATGAGATTCAAACAATACAGATTCAACTGACTCCAGATAAAAGAAAAATGCTGGTATCTCTGCATTTTAATCAGACCGATCACAGTTTCTGATGAACATGCCTGAGGGATTTTTTGTGTGCTTTGCTTCCAGAGTGAGCGAAAAGAAACAAAACGAGCAGTTTTTATACTGCACAGTTAGTGACAGATGATGCAGTCTTTAGGATTAGCATTAGAAAAATGGGGATAATGATCTTTGCCCCAACTTAATAAAGTGCTTGCGGCACATTACCTAAAAAGTGATGCCGAAGCAAATTACTCTCTCAGAGAAAGCAGCAGGGTCCAAATGTTTATTTGAGATATGAGTGATCTTTTCTATTGCCAAGGTGCAACCTATAAAATTTAAGCAAAATGACTGTAACCATTTTGTAAGATACAGGTTGTGCATGGGATAAGAAATAAATTTTCCTCCAATAGAAAACTCATATATGAATGCATAGAAGTGATCTATTAGCATTTTTAAACTAAGATTCTCTCTCTCTCTCTCTCTCCCTCCCTCTCTCCCTCCATCTTAATTGATGCCCCCCCCCCCCATCTTGCAACTGTGATTGTTGGCAGCTAATGTAGGGTTAAATGCTCAGATACAATGATGTATACATAATATCAGTGGAGGACAACATAAATAATCAGGAGGTGACATGTCAATCTCATGAACCCAATTAAATCCCTGACCCCACACCCAGGAAAACAGCCATGTATTGGAAGCTTTTTGAAATGCCAGCAGGGTTGGAGCCAACTGGATCTCAGGGGATGGGGTGTTCCAGAGGGCGGGTGCTGCAACAGAAAAGGCCCACTTCCTAGGTCCTGCCAGATGACATTATTTGATGACATGTCCCTTATGTTGGACCTAATGGGATGTGTAGAAACCATCAGAGAAAGGTGGTCCTGCAAAGAACCCAGCCACATGCCATGAAGGATTTTTATAGGTGAGAACCAGTTCCTTGAATTGTACACAGAAACATGCTGGGAGCTAGTGCAGTTGAGAAAGCAGAAGTGTAACAAGGGTGTATCAAAGTGAACCCATAACTATCATGCTGCCACATTTGGGACCAGTTGCAACTTCAGGATGTTCTTCAAGAGAAGCCCCTTGTATAGCATGTTGCAATACTCCACTCAGGAGGTGACCAAGGTATAAGTGACTGTGAGCAGTGCCTCCTAATCCAGGAAAAGGCACAACTGACACAAAATATTTGTATCTTCAACTGAGACATAGATTTCTACCTTATTCTGAAATAGAATCTATCTCTGTCTCTGTCTCTGTCTCTGTCTCTGTCTCTGTCTCTCTCTCTGTCTCTCTGTCTCTCTGTCTCTGTCTCTGTCTCTCTCTCTCTCTCTCTCTCTCTCTCTCTCTCTCTATCTCCTCTCTATCTCCTCTCTATCTCCTCTCTATCTCTCTATCATCTAACATCTCTATCTATCTATCTATCTATCTATCTATCTATCTATCTATCTATCTATCATCTATCTATCATCTATCCCTACTTTCCTACCTACCCACCCATCAAGCCATAAATGTTCCCCCCTCAAGTATAATATATATATTAAGGATATGTTATATTTTATTATAGTTATATATTATTACATTTTATATTATTGAATTATTTCTGCATAATGATGCATAAGACTGTATAATTTATGGCAAAGAGAATTCCACAATAGTTAACCTGGTAAGACGCAACATATTTAATACTATCCAGGAATAGATAGAATTTTTGTGCCAGTGAAAAACTATGTATTTTTTTCTTCAATAAAGTTTGTGCCAGTGAGAGCCTATATTTTTTTCTTCAATACAGTATGTGTGTGTTTATTGAATACATACTTTATTGAATAAACAAAATATCAAGACAAAAGCTAAAACAAAGTACAGAATTTAAAAATGAAATTGAGAAAATACAAGAGAGAAAAACTTGGTATATGTTTGTTTGTGCATATCAATATCAATTAGTGGTAAGAAATACAAACATTTTAAACATCTGTATTCAATATTTATCTCCAGAAAATATCATACAGACTAAGGTAAGTTATTAAGAAAAATATTGTTTAATACTTGTATTATTGTATTGTATAATATAATCAGCAAATGATGACTAATCTGGTAATATGTGTCACTTTGCTTACAACCCCACCAACACAATCTTAAAAGCTTAAAGCCTACATAGTGAAATTTTAGGGTGGTGCCACATATGGATTCTCATCATGATCTATTCTTGATTACTTACTGAAATAGATTTAAAGGGAATTATATCCAACAATGAGACCCATCAAATTCATTTCCCAAATCATCAGTTCAGAAGTTGAAGACTTTTGAGAGAATCTGCTATGCTTAATTTAAGAGTTTTATAGAACAATGATCAGATTCCTTTGGTTTTCATTGAAGGAGATGTGCACTATCCGTCAAATGTTGATAATGATCTGATTGATGAATTATAGATAATTTATGAAAGAATGATTTGTCTGGATTCATCTGAAACCAAGCTGTCCCATTTAGAAGACTGAAATCATGTACTTGCAATATAACTGCCATGTGGCTTGGGATCTGTTGCATTCATAAATTAACTTCCAATATGTACAGTATGTGGCCAATCAAAAACATTGACAGGTCAGATGGAAAATTGACTCAGTTGCTTTCTGCCACCTGCTTTAGCCTTTCACGTTTCTTCTTACCATCCAACTTACTTTTGACTTTGTGGAGAATGGGGCACATTTCTACATAAAGCACAAAGTTGTAGCTATTAAACTTTTTTTTATTTTGTAAGAATAGCTTTGGGTTATATGGCGTTTTGAGGCATTCTTGTATGCAAATATGATCTAATTATTTATTTTATTTATTACATTTATATCCCACCCATCTCCACCACAAGGAGGGACCCTGGGCGGTATTTATGATTTATTGCATTCATATCCCACCTTTTCTCTGGGAACTCACAGTGGTGAACATGGAGAAGGGCTATTGTTTTGCCCCTTATTTTGCCCACTGAACAACAGTTTATTTATTAATTTTATTAATTTTATTTTTATCCCGCTTTAATTATTTTTATAAATAACTCAAGGCAGCGAACATACCTAATGCTCCTTCCTCTTCCTATTTTCCCCACAACAGCATCCCTGTGAGGTGAGTTGGGCTGAGAGAGAGTGACTGGCCCAAGGTCACCCAGCCGGCTTTCATGCCTAAGGCGGGACTAGAACTCACAGACTCCTGGTTTCTAGCCCAGCACCTTAAACACTAGACCAAACTGTCTGAAGTTAGATGACAGAGAGAGAATGACAACCTAAAATCACATGTGAGCATCATGATAGAATGGGAATTTGAACCTGGGTCTCCATGATTAAAGTTCAACACTTTAATCATGACGCTCAGTGGCAGCCAGACTTTATTTTTTAATTAAAACAATATTTTAAAAATTAAAATTAATTGGGAAAGAGGACATGGTGATTATCAAAGGAGGTTCCAAATATTGGGTCCAAGAGATACCCCATTTTCTGTCCATACCCTAGGAACCTCTCTATGGTGACATTTCATAATACTGATATATGAGTAAGACATTCTCAAGGGCCAAGCTACTGTAATAACAACCTTTTTCACATAATCTTGCAGATAATTCACTCACACAATTGGTTCTATCACATAATAGTGAAACTTGCATATGCACACACATACCATATCCGAACAGAATATGAGTGAAGGCAGCCTAAGAACTACCCTCTTTAGTTTTCAGAAGGGTTGCACTCTTTCAGGTGGAACTTGTATGCATTTTGGGAATCCTTCTGGACTCTCAGCTCCTGTTCAATGAGCAATAGCCAGGAGGGCCTTTGCACAGATCTACTGTATGTTGCTTGCCAATTACAATTCTCTTAGACTTAGAGGCCCTTTCTATAATCACCAATGCCTTAGTCACACTCTACCTGGATTATTGCAATGTTCTGTACATAGGGCTACACTTGAAGACCAGTAGGAAGCTACAACTGCTCCAAATTGTGGGGGGGGGGGGAACAAATTGTGGAAATATGAGTAGTCATAGGGATGTCTCATTTTGCCCATGTAAGACCTCTACTTTGTGAGCTGCACTGGTTACCGGTGGGCTTCCAGGTACAGTTCAAGATATTGGTTGTCACCCATAAAGCCCTTAATGACTTAGGACTTTGATACCTAGGAGGCCACTTTTCTGCTGTTATTTCCGCCTGGCCAGTAATTTCTGGCAGAGTTGGCTCCAGGTGCCATCTGTAAAACACTGTAATCTTATAGGACCTAGGAGAGATGAGCCTTCTCTGTGGCTGTGCCTGCCCTGTGGAACTGGCTGTGTTTTTACCAATCTTTAAGGATCAATTTTTTCTAGCAGGCTCTGGAACAAGATAGATTGTAAGACTGATGTTTTGTTTTGCCTTTGATAGGACTTTATGGTTTATTCTTCTCCAACAAGCTATTGGCTACTATTGTTTATCACTGTTGTTGGTATAATAATAATAATAATAATAATAATAATAATAATAATAATAATAAATATCTTTGCATTTTTTGTCTCTTTTTTAATCCTAATATGTAAATCATCTAGAGTTACCTTGTGATTGAGGCAGCATACAAGCTTAATAAATAAATAAACAAACAAATAAACCAATGCTTCTTTTTGCACGTTGTCATTAGCATAGGATTTTGGAATTTGGAAAATCTAAGAGGGAGGGAAGATGAGGATTTGTTCTTGAAATATGACACTAGAGGTATTCCAGGAAAGGTCTTCAGCTCCTTCCTTATCCTTCTTTGCTATCAGTTCAACCAGCAAGATCCACTGACCTTCTGGTGCTAAGAGGAAGTAAAGCTGGAGACCATGAACTTTTCATGAAGGTGGAAAGTTAGTAGACAAGTAGATGGAGTGGAATGCAAAAACAGAATAGGCCAGTGACACAATTTCCTCTAGTGCTGTCCCTGGAGTTGAGGAGCCCAGTTTTCTAGGGAGCTTTGTGAAATGAAACAAATGAAGGCTACAAAGAAGGCTTGCCTTGTGGCCTCTATTGCATCCTTTTTAGGTGGTTAATGGCTTAATGTCATATCACCCAGAAAAGCCGATCTTGGCTCCTTGAAAAACAGACTGTTTTTGCAAGGTTTGTAAGGCACTTTGAGGATACAATCACTAGAATTTGGGCCAACTTGAATATTGCTTTGTATACAGTACATATGCAATATCCAGTTACTGTCTTGTCCATCTGTATGGGATCACGTTCAGTTTCCTCAGCTTGAGGATATGGAAAAGACTCTTACAGCTGGCTAGACTTTCTTGGAGTCTAGCTGTACAGCTGTAGACTTTCTTGGAGGAGTTTGATTATATCAAACCATTTCAATCTGGTTTCAGGACTGGTTTGGGGACAGAATCAGCAATGGCTACTTTGATAGATGACCTCCTATAGGGCGGAGGGAAACACAGAAGAAATGAGATTGATCTCTCAGTGGCTTTTGACACCATCAACCATGGTATTCTGTTGACTTTCTCTGTCAGTTGGGGATTGGGGGCATTGTATTACACTCTGTGCTCTTCCTTGAAGGTTAATCTCAGAAAATAGCATTAAGTGAAAGTGCCTCTACAACCTGGCAGCTATGCTGTGGCATGCAGAAGTCACTCTTCTGTTCCCATAATATTTAATATCTATATGAAAGTGCTGAGGGTAGTCATCAGGGACTTTGGAGATTGGTGTTGCCAATATGCATATAATTCTTAACTCTACTTGTCCATAGTATCTGCTTCAGGAGAGGCTGTATATGTCCTGAACCAGAACCTGGATGCACTGATGGGATAGATAAGAGTCAATAAAGTGAGAATGAATTCCAACAAGTTAGAGACCTTGTGGGTGGTCTCAATTCTGGCAACTGGGGAGTTTTCCTGTTTTAAATTGTTTATCTCAGAAAGTTTGGTAGTGCTTTCTACAGTCACCACTGTCACTGAAGGCCCAAGTGACCTCCATGACTAGGAGTATCTGTTACCAGCTTCATTTGGTATATCAATGTTGCTCTTTCCTGAAGAGGGATAGACAAACTGTAATTGTTCAGATGCTAGTAACCTCATGTTTAGATTACTCTAATGCTCTCTTGCACATAATCTGGAAGCCAGAGCTGGTACAGAACGTGATGGCCAGGTTCACATGTCATATCACTGTTCAAGCAACAGTACTGGCTCCCAGTTAGCTACCAAGCCAGGTTCAAGATTTTGGTTATGACATGTAAGGCTTGGAACAACTTGGGACCAAGATTCATGTCAATTGCTTCTGCCATTATAGACTTGGTTGGTCATTGAGATCATCAGGGAAGGTCCTCTGCATGTATGATAAGGCTCCAAAAGCTGCCAAATGCCAACTAGCAGCTGCTGGAGCAGGAGGTGTGTCCTCCTCTGGAATTCTGTCCCCTGTGAAATTCAGTGCTTTTCTAACCTCTCTCAGGCACTTGATGGAAACTTACTTCTTCACCCAGGGCTTCCTTAGATCAGGGTTCCCCAATCCCTGGGCGGCGGACCGCTACCGGTCCACGGCCTGTTACGAACTGGGCTGCCATGCGGGTCTCCGAACCCCGCCCCCTGGTCCACACGATTGGCTCCCACCTGCAAACCCCGCCCGGTCCGTGCGATTGGCTCCCGCCTGCAAACCCCACCCTCCGGTCTGCGTGATTGTCTCCCACCTGCAAACCCTGCCCCCCTGGTCTGTGGAAAAATTGTCTTCCACAACCGGTCCCTGGTGCCAAAAAGTTTGGGTACCCCTGCCTTAGATGAATACCAAAGATATGGTTTCCCCACCATATTTTAATGAATATGTCTTATTGAATGTGGTTTTATAGTGTTTTACAGTATTATTTTATTATGTCTTACACTTCTGTTTTTACTTAACTTGCCTAGAGATATTTTGGTATGGGTATACACACACACACACACACACACAAATTTCCATGAGTGGCTTATTTGCTGCTTCTCTCCATCCAATTCTTTCAAGTTGGCAATATCTTTGGGAGATGCCTGTGCATGCCAGAAGCTTTGCAGAATGGAAATTTATGATATGCACTGTTATAAATCTGAAATAGATTAGTTAATCTTTCCTTATCTCTGTTTTTTCCTACCAATATGATACATGAAAAGAACCAATATATATGTACCAATTACATCATCATCACATTCATCTTGGTTATTAATTAATGTGTTGCAAACACTTAATCACTTTCCTCTTCTTTCTCCCCCCCCCCCCCTAATATTGCTTGCTGGAAAAAACATCTGACAAAACAAACACATGGAAAACAGTTTGGGGATGGGTATTTTGTGTCATTTTAATTAGAAAGAAGGCATTTTTTCTTCTTAAAATTACACTGACTTCTTCCAAGTTATAAAATAGGGAGTGAGAGCTGAAGAGGAAGCAAATTAATTTTCTATTTGTGTGTTAGAATCCTTCTCTTAAGAACAGTGAATCACTACTTTTTCAAATATTATAAGCAGATGGGCCATCACTATAGCAACCACAAAAGACATCAGGTCAAGTGACTGAAAAAATTACACTTGGAGACCTATCCCTTACATTCCTCATCTACAAACATCTAAACAAGCTGTTACCTGTGTAAAAGCACTTGAAAGGTTAAAGGCTCAAAAACTGAATGGCAAATAGCAAGTTCATATTTTAGCAAGCTTAATGTTTCTCTTTCATTCAGTTTCAACCATGATCTGAAGAGGACTGCACAGGAGGCATTTTCATGCCTGACTGCTGTGGGGTCCTGTTTCTTGGATTACGGATGTGTTTCTGAGGTGTTGCATGGTCTTTGCTTGGTGGAAAAGCATGGCCTACTTCTTCAAAATAACTTCACAGGAGGTCCACATGGGGACCCAGTTATATAAGCACATAATTTGGAAATCTAGACCTTTAACCTCCTAATTATCATTACAAATCAACATGAAACTATGCAACAGATCTGTTCAAAGATAGCGATTGCAATTTTCAAAACAAAGACTTCCTTTTGAGGGGGCTAACAAGTGTATCCTCACTTATGGCTGATTAGCAAAATGCTACTATTTTAATCTCAGTTTATTTTTATTTCATTGCCCTACTTAAAGGTAGCATTCAAAATAAATTCTCCTTTCCCCAGGGACTGAGGTTTGGGGAAACTGAAATGAGAACTGCTGTATGCTGAAAGAAACTCTTCCTCCCTCTCTTGTCTTTATAAATAATTATTCCATAATCAGTGTTTCCTGACTTGTGGATGACTTTTTCCCACTCTTTGATGATGACCTGTGAGGGTAATTCATCCTGAGGTGCCCATACAGTGTGGCTTAGCATGTTATTTTATTACTACAGAGGTGTATTCCCATGATCTGCTAATGCTGAGATGCCCCTTGAATTTTCTCTTCTGTTACTGATGGGGGTTCCCTCCATCACATCCATTAATATTGGGATAAATCAGATTACCTTGAGATCCTGGGAGAGACATTCTCTCTTTTTCTTTAAGCCAGTTGAACGAAGTAACAACTTCCACAAACCTAACACTGAGCTTTGCAATGGGGATGAGGTAGAGGCAGAAAATGGAGACAATTGAATTCCCTCTCCCCACGAAAGAGTACAAAAGACCAAAGGAGTCTTACTCGAGGAGGCAGCCTTTTCAATCTGCCTGACGACATTTTGTGGTGGAGCTGCTCCCTTTCTTATTGTCTTGTTGTGGCTGTTGTTTCTCTTTCTCTTTCTTCTTCAAAACAAACCTAAATCACCTGCTGGTGGGGTTGGGGAACCAAGAAGAGGATTTAAGGAAATAAAAGGTCAGGAGGACAAAAAGGATACATTTATAGAGGAACAGAACAGTACAGCTCAAAAAATGGATGGATGATAATTGTGTGTGTGAGAGAGACAGTGTATGTTTGTGTGGAGGGTGAGAGAGAAAGAGAGTGAGGGAGAAAATTCAAAATAGATGAGGAAGTAACACGTTTTCTGAAGGGAGGATGATTTTATTTCATTTCAGAAAAAACAATAATACAAATCCTTTCCTTTTTGTTTGGAGTGCTGTTAGTTTACAAATATGTCTTACAAAGCAACCAAGATGATAAAGAACCTGGAAGGAAAAATATACAAGAGATGCTAGATATATTTACTGTGGAAAAGAAAAGATTATAGAAAGACATGACAGCTGTCTGAAAGGCTGCCACATATAAAGTGGAGCAGAGTTTTTCAGAGCTGTTCCAGAAGACAGGACAAAAAACGATGGATTTAAATGTTAAGGAAGTAGATTATGGGTAGACCTCAGGAAAACATTCCTAGCAGTGAGAGCTGTTCAACACAGTGCCTTCGGAGGTAAGAGCTCTGCTTCAGTATGGATGCTTAAGCAGGAGCTGTAATAATAGACTTCTGCACTGGGCAAATGGTTTTGCTAGATAATCTCCCAAATCCCTTCCAACGCTTGCATCTGATTCTACAGTGTTATGATATTCTTCCCCATGGCCATATAAGAAGCTATCTTGTGCAATTTAAGGCACAAAGAGAGCAAAAGAATATTAGTTTCTTTTCAACAGAGGTTGGAATTACAAAGCTCTCTCTCTCTCTCTGTCTGCCTTGATCCCGCCTCACTCATCACTCACACCTAGGGCTTTGAAACGGAAGTAGAAGCTAGCATGCAGTCCACTGTTTACATGAACAGGCTGGTATGATGAGGACATCCATCTCAGTCTTATGGAGCCCATTTCTTCTTTTTCTCCATTTCTTCTTATGGAGTTGCTTGCATGGTAGAGTTCCTTTGCGGACAGATTCTGCAGACAAAAGATATCAGAAAGGTGTCAGAGCAGAGTTAAAACTGCAGCCCTGCTCCAGCTTCAACATAGTAAGCCTTCTCACATGAGCTGCTCATGAGAACAGAACTTCTCTGTCAACCTGTGTAGGCATTCAGCCTCATGTAAGGACAGATGCATGGGGAAGGTGGGTCATACTTCTGACTCTGCCTGATTCTTAAGTGCATGGCCTGCGCTCATTGGACATGCTCTCTGTCATCCTCTTGCTGGGAGCAGGTTCTAAAGAGAGGAAGCTACAAGTCATTAATGAGGCTCCAGAACCTTGATTTACAGCTCTGAGTTCTATAACTTGGAGAAATGTGTGAGAATCCACAGGGCAGCAAGGAGAAAAAATGGCATCAGGCACACTGCATGTTACTTCATTGTTTGTGTGATGACATGATGTGTGTGATATTGTCATGGGTTCTACTGGACACCTATGAAACTAAATGTTTTCTATTTTCTGCAAGGAATGCATAATTGAGTTCCTTATTCTGCTTCTTTCATGCACACATGCACATCCCTCTTATAGTGCTGGCAAGAAGAATTTTCAGAGTTTGATGGCTTAGATTTCTTCTTACGCTTTTACAACTGAATGCAGGCTATGATTTAAAAAATGCAAAGTTTCCCTTCAAACCCAATTCAGTCAAACCACCCCTCTGAAAATGAAGAACCAAAAAAGATAGCTGTCTTCAGGAACCCATGAGGACAGCCATCTTTTTTTGTCTGGAAAATATCCCTGAATAAAACAACATATCATGTTCCATTTTTCCCCCAATATTTTTAAAATATCACCTCATAAAATTCATTGTGGTTTAAATTAAAAAGAGCTACATTATGAGAAACAAGGTAGTCCTTGTTTAACAATCATTCGTTTAGTGAAGGTTCGGACATATAACGGTGCTGGAAAGAATGACTTATGACTGGTCCTCACACTTACAACTGTTGCAGCGTCCCCACAGTCACATGATCACAATTTGGGCGCTTGGTAACCAGTTCGCATTTATGACTGTCGCAGCATCCTGTGGTCATGTGATTGCCATTTTCAACCTTCCAGGCGGCTTCTGGCAAGCAAAATCAATGGGGAACTGCTTGGTTCGCTTAACGACCACCACAAAAAAGGTCACAAAATTGGGTCAGATTTGCTTAATGACTGCTTTGCTTAGCAACCAAAATTCCAGTTAAGCGAGGACTACCTGTAGATTTATTTTGTGGAGGAGGAGATCAGGTAAGCTTGTACTGGAATATAGTCCCAATAAATTTCTTGAACATCTTTGATGTCATGACAGCTAACAGTGAAGGGTGGTGATGTTGTACTTGTGTTTAAGCTTTTAAAACTAACTTGCTTTAAAATTAAAAGTGTAATGGGCAACTAAATTATCTCTCTGATTTCTTGCCACTATAACCTGTAAATTACTTTACTAAAACATTCACTGGAGCAAGAATGAATCTTTACAATATAACATTTGCAAGGAAAGGAAAGGAAAGGAAAGGAAAGGAAAGGAAAGGAAAGGAAAGGAAAGGAAAGGAAAGGAAAGGAAAGGAAAGGAAAGGAAAGGAAAGGAAAGGAAAGGAAAGGAAAAACATACCATTCTTTTCAACTAAAATGCCACATTTTTATTTAAACCTCAAACTTGCAACTTAAGTTAAAGTGTATTACTAATATGGTAAAGGTGCAGAACAAAAATATAATTGATATATTAGACAAGAAATGTTTTTCAGTATTATATATAGACCTAGCATGTAAGATAAACTTTTTTAAATTAACTTGACCAGAGATAAATCGGAAGTTGACTAATTTCTATGTTTCATCTTTCTCTTTTTTTCTTTTGCTTTACTACACTTTTTCTCTTCTTTCTTTGATTTGTATTTCTATTTCTTTTTTCTTTTCAAACTTTTATCTATGTATATTTAAAACTCAATAAAATATATTTAAAAAAGAGTAAAGGTGTTAATTACAAGCAAAAAGCAGTTTCTCTTTTGTCTCTTGGGCTATGCAAAATAATAAAAAAGGACCTAAATAATGTAAAATTATATTACTTATTTCTGTAACTTTTTTCCTGTCCCATCAGTTCAGTTTTTTATTTTTTATTTTAATATAAAAGCTTGATGGTAGATGATAATGTAAAATTATATTTATTCCCAAGTTTGGTATAACCCATCCAAAGTTAACCCCTTCAAATTAATTATATGCATTGCTAAGATTTATAAATTTTCATTGAAACTGAATATGAAAGATGACTTAATTGTATGATTAAATGGGCAAAGAATTTTGGATACAATATCATGCTTGATTAATGGGAGAACATGTGGAGCAAAGGTTTGAAATTTACATTGAATTATAATTTGAAAGAGAATTTTTATAAAATGATGTATCGTTGGTACTTAACACCTGATAAATTGTCGAAGATGTATAGGGGAATGACAAATATATGTTGGAAATGTTCTCAACGTGAAGGTACTTTTTATCGATGTATTGTTGTACTTTTTATCATCTCTGGTGGACTTGTAAGAAAGCTAAGACTTATTGGGGCTAGATATGTACTTTAATTCAAAGGATTCTTAACGTCAACATACAGTTGAAGCCAGAAGATTTTCTTTTAGGCTTGATGGATAAACAGTTTGAAAGAAATTGTGGGACACTGTTTCTACACTGGATAACAGCAGCAAGACTTTTATATGCACAAAGGTGGAAGGACTTACAAATCCCTACAGTGGAAGAATGGATGGTGAAATTAATGTAGCTGGCAGAGATGGCGAAACTGACTGCATTGATTAAAGAAAATAATTTATCGAACTTTGTTTCTACTTGGAAACCACTTTTTGCTTGAAACTTAAAAAGATGAAGTTTAATCTTGGGATTTGACGATCAGGATTGCATAAGAATATAGAAACAATGTGTTTTATAGATAAAATAGAGTAAGAAGTTAATGTATTTTTATGCTTATATCTGTACTGAAGATAGTCGGAAGTCACTTTTTTTTCTATCTCTCTCTCTTTTTCCCCCCTGCACTTTTAAGTTTGTTCTTTTTTTGTTCTTTCTTTTTTCAAGTTCTTTCTATTCTTATGTTTTACTTATATTCTGAAATTTAATTAAGTTTCTTATAAAAAAATAATTATATGCCTTTTCATTGAAACCAGTGGAGTCAAAGGTGCCTGTCACCATTATGCCTTATATTTCTGATTAATCCCAGATGTTCATTGATTTATGAAACACCTCTGGACAAGGGGTGGGGGAGTTACACAGGGATTTATTATTTATTTATTTATGTATTAAAGAAATTTATATGCCCCCCAACTCACTCATGGTGACTCCTGGCCGCTTACAGAAATAAAACCTCAAATACAAAACCCACTACACCCCCACCCCCTGGCAACAACAATACATTCAAACAAATCACTTGATGGGCTATGTATCAACCTGGGATCCCCAGGCCCGCTGGCAAAACCATGTCTTCAGGGTCTTTTGGAAGAGTATTATGGTGGGGGCCAGTCTTATCTCTGCAGGGATGATGTTCCACAGGGAGGGAGCCACCATGGAGAAGGCCCTTCTTCTCGGTCTCACTAGATGGACCTCCTTCATGGGGGAGGGGGGGCCCATAACATATCCTGCCTTCCTGACCTGGTGAGTCAAGTAGATACAACTGGGAAAAGGCAGTCCTTCAAATAAACTGGCCCCAAGACATGTAGGGCTTTAAAGGTGGTAACCAGCACCTTGAATTGGACACGGAAGCAAATCGGCAACTAATGCAGCTCCCGCAAGAGAGGTGATACATGTGCAAATCTAGACTTGCAGAACCATGCAGGCTGCCGCATCTTGAACCAACTGAAGCTTCCAGTTACTTTTCAAGGGCAGCCTCATGTAGAGCACATTATAGTAGTCAAGTCGGGAGGTGACTAGGGCATGGGTGACTGTGAGCAGGGCCTGTTGGTCCAGGAAATGATGTAACTGGTGCGCAACCTGTAGTTGCACAAAGGTCCTCCTGGCCACGACTACCACCTGCTCCTCAAGCAGGAATCACAAGTCCAGGAGAACCCCCAAATTATGCACTGGGTCCATCTGGGGCAGTGCCACCCCATCCAAGACCAAAGATGGCAATACTCCATGAACCACAGAGCCCCAAACCCAGAGCCATTCCGTCTTTGCTGAATTATGCAGCAAAATGTATTATTTACAAATGAATTATTTTCTATTAACATCACACTACCTTTTCAGGTGGTTTCTCTAAACATAATCTAATAATTGAACGAACTTGAAATATACTATGTCTCTTCTGTTTCTGATGAATTTAGGGGGAAGGATTTAACAAGCACTATCCAGTCCATCCTGATTTCTGGCTGTGTTTTTCTAGAGAACAGCAAACTAGTTTTACTTCTGAATTTCCTATGCACAAGCTTATTTAATAGAATATCCATCTATATAACTCACTACTGCTCCAATTAGATTTTTTGAATGGTAGCAAGTTATACAAGCAGAGCCCAAATCCTTGCAGACGGATAAAGAAGTTTCATGGAGTATTCTTCTGGGGATTGATTATCTCTTCACTAGCGGGCTACAGCCAAAGTTCCATGACATAAATTCCACTTGTCCAACAAGAAACCCCCATCCTCTTCATCTCCTCATCCTGTGAGTTCCCCACATCTCCAAGAGTCTGTTGCCTTCTGGAGCTGAATTATAACCCTTTCCCATTTCACAGATATTTTGTTTGCCTCCTCTAGAAGTAGTAAGGTAAAGGTAAAGGTAAAGGTAAATGTTCCCCCCCCCCGCACATTTGTGCAGTCGTGTCTGACTCTAGGGGCCGGTGCTCATCTCCGTTTGTTGTCCAAAGACGCTTCCACGGTCACGTGGCTGGCATTGTTAGAAGTAAATTTTATCTTACCAAGTTCGTTCCTGAGCCGGGAGTAAAGAAACTGACCAATTGCATGAAGTTAGGAGTTTATTCACCCAAGAGCAAAAGCAATGACAGCAAGCTGTTAGGTGGGCGGCCGCGCAGGACCCCCTTCCTACAGCACATTATACAGATTCCATTCAACTCCTCCTTTAGAAGACCACCCCTTACTCAGTTACCCATACTCCACCTTACCCTCATTCCATATTAGGAATTTCCTTCCTTCACTCCATATTAGGAACTTCCTTCCATCCTTGCTAGGGCTCCTTGACCATTATTAAACAATATATTTCCCCTGGAGAAGCTATCCTTGGAAAGTACACTTTATCTTTCTATGGGCACAGCTATCTATCAAGGCCTGCTAGAAAGGAAAGGTAAGAAAGTTAACAAAACACTTCAAGGAAATACAAAATGGTTTCAGAGCCATAATACAAGTGCATATGTTTCTAATATTGTTGTTTATTCGTTCAGTCATTTCCGACTCTTCGTGACTTCATGGACCAGCCCACGCCAGAGCTTTCTGTTGGCCATCACCATCCCCAGCTCCCCAATGGTTGAGTCCGTCGCCTCCAGAATACCATCCATCCATCTTGACCTTGGTCGGCCCCTCTTCCTTTTGCCTTCCACTTTTCCTAGCATCAGCTTCTTCTCCAGGGTATCCTGTCTTCTCATTATGTGGCCAAAGTACTTCAGTTTTGCCTTTAATATCATTCCCTCAAGTGAGCAGTCTGGCTTGATTTCCTGGAGTATGGACTGGTTTGATCTTCTTGCAGTCCAAGGCACTCTCAGAATTTTCCTCCAACACCACAGTTCAAAAGCATCTATCTTCCTTCGCTCAGCCTTCCTTATGGTCCAGCTCTCGCAGCCATAGGTTACTACAGGAAATACCATTGCTTTAACTATGCGGACCTTTGTTGTCAGTGTGATGTCTCTGCTCTTAACTATTTTATCAAGATTTGCCATTGCTCTCCTCCCAAGAAGTAGACGTCTTCTGATTTCCTGGCTGCAGTCAGCATCTGCAGTAATCTTTGCGCCTAGAAATACAAAGTCTGTCACTGCCTCCACTTTTTCTCCCTCTATTTTCCAGTCATCAATCAAGCTCGTTGCCATAATCTTGGTTTTTTTGAGGTTTAACTGCAACCCAGCTTTTGCACTTTCTTCTTTCACCTTCGTCATAAGGCTCCTCAACTCCTCCTCGCTTTCAGCCATCAAAGTGGTATCATCTGCATATCTGAGATTGTTAATGTTTCTTCCAGCGATTTTAACTCCAGCCTTGGATTCCTCAAGCCCAGCATGTCGCATGATGTGTTCTGCGTACAGGTTGAATAGGTAGGGTGAGAGTATACAACCCTGCTGTACTCCTTTCCCAATCTTAAACCAGTCCGTTGTTCCGTGCTCTGTTCTTACCGTTGCTACTTGGTCGTTATACAGATTCCTTAGGAGGCAGACAAGATGACTTGGTATCCCCATACCACCAAGAACTTGCCACAATTTGTTATGATCCACACAGTCAAAGGCTTTAGAATAGTCAATAAAACAGAAATAGATGTTTTTCTGAAATTCCCTGGCTTTCTCCATTATCCAGCGGATATTGGCAATTTGGTCCCTAGTTCCTCTGCCTTTTCTAAACCCAGCTTGTACATCTGGCAATTCTCGCTCCATGAATTGCTGGAGTCTACCTTGCAAGATCTTGAGCATTACCTTACTGGCATGTGAAATAAGTGCCACTGTTCGATAGTTTGAACATTCTTTAGTGCTTCCCTTTTTTGGTATGGGGATATAAGTTGATTTTTTCCAATCTGATGGCCATTCTTGTGTTTTCCAAATTTGCTGGCATATGGCATGCATCACCTTGACAGCATCATCTTGCAAGATTTTAAACAGTTCAGCTGGGATACCATCATCTCCTGCTGCCTTGTTATTAGCAATGCTTCTTAAGGCCCATTCAACCTCACTCTTCAGGATGTCTGGCTCTAACTCACTGACCACACCGTCAAAGCTATCTCCAATATTATTATCCTTCCTATACAGATCTTCCGTATATTCTTGCCACCTTTTCTTGATCTCTTCTGCTTCTGTTAGGTCCTTACCATCTTTGTTTTTGATCATACCCATTTGTTTTTGATCATACCCATTTCTAATATATGAATATGAAATATATTTGTATTTATATATACAGAAATATAAGAATATGTTTACAATCCAACAGCATGACACACGTGGAACGTTGTTACCTACCCACCGAAGTGGTACCTATTCATCTACTTGCATTTGCATGCTTTCGAATTGCTAGGTTGGCAAGAGCTGGGGTGAGTGCGGGAGCTCACTCCGTCACACGGGGCTAGGGATTCGAACCTCCAAACTTGCAATCTTCCAATCGACAAGCCTGGCGTCTTACCCGCTGAGCCACCACGCCCCCATGCCTCTAGAAGTGGAGTATGTTACAATTATTCTTGATTCACACTTACTCCATTCTTGATTGATTTTTCTTCCACCATCATGATATAAAGAAGAGATGATAGAGATAGAGATAGAGATAGAGATAGAGATAGAGATAGAGATAGAGATAGAGATAGAGATAGAGATAGAGATAGAGATGATAGAGATAGAGATAGAGATAGAGATAGAGATAGAGATAGAGATAGAGATAGAGATAGAGATAGAGATGATAGAGATAGATAGATAGATAGATAGATAGATAGATAGATAGATAGATAGATAGATAGATGAGAGAGAGAGAGAGAGAGAGAATGAGAGAGAGAGAGAGAGAGAGATAGATAGATAGATAGATGGATGGATGGATGGATGGATGGATGGATGGATGGATGGATGATAGATGATAGATGATAGATGATAGATCATTTTCATTTCAAAGATCAGAGACAAGCAGAAAAAAAAATCACATATTAAATCCCAGGGCCATCTCAAGGCTTCTCACACAGTTTAGGATGATGCTACCCTCTAGGATTGTTGCTTTGCACTCTTACTCTCTTACTGCTATTTTACAATATAGTATTATTGCAACAAAACAGTGATATCTGTCTGTCTGTCTGTCTTGGTGAGGAAGAGACTGTAACATAACAAATGTCAGTTTAGGCAAGGCACTGCATACAATTATTCTAACTGGAGTTTACCATTCCATTGGGCCCTCTTGGAATGGAAGATCAAACTGGAAATCAATAAGACTGCACCCAGCTGTCAGTTTCAGTTGAGCATCAGGTTAACTTCCAAAGCCAAGCAAATAACTGTAAGTTGCAAAGAGTCATCCCTGGGTCAGCCATTTCAAAAAGCCTTCCAGAACAGTTTCCCTAATCAAATTTAATTTTCACAACAGTAGTTAATCTTAGGTATCTTTGCATTTGCAAACCCAACTGCAAACAGTTTGTATCTTTATAATGTTTCTAAATGTCGATACGTTGACCTGGACTTTTCTATTAAATGTACGTTTTGGTTTATATAAACCATAAATTCATCTGCCATCCCACCCAGGGTGAAATTTAACACTTGTAAGTGGATATTGAACAGTATCTACCACAGGGAACAGGCAGAGCAGCTTGAATCAATTTCCTTATTTCCAGCATACAATATGATAGTCTAGAGTCTATATTTAATATATTTTGTGTGTGATAAATAAACCTTACAGTCCTTCTATAAAAAAAAAGGAAAAAAGCACAGTTCTTGTTTTAACAGTTACTTTCTCACTGTGGTTTTCTTTTCTTTTTTTTCCCACCCTTCAAAAATAGTCTAGCTGGAACAGCATGTTTCCTCTGACTAACCACAGTTTTAGCTCCAACACCTCCAGAGACAAGTTGCAATAATCTCATTCCAGAGGAGGCTGGGACTGATTCCAAAAGACTGGAGCATTCTGGGATACATTGATTCCTTCCTGAAGCTCTCCATTGACTAAAGGTAAATAGGGCAAGGCATACTGCCAACCATAACTGAAGCCACTTAATGGAGCTGGGTAGAAAAAGCAGCAATGTCTAATGCTTGCATTGCAGAATGTTTCCTTTGATTCGTGAATGAAAATTAGGGCTAGAGATTCTGCTGCACCCAGACCCAAGAGCACAAAGTTTCAGTCCTGTACATAGTCATAAGTTACAGGGAACTTATGGACAGGGATTTGTTTGAAAGTTCAGATTTAAAGCTTGGGAATTGTCTTGATTCTGTGCTGTGCCCCAGTTTTGAAGTGATTGTGATAAAATTACATTTGGAATAACAACAGTGACCACTGTGGAATCATTCTGATCAGACAAGTGTTATCTATACTTTTGTTCTATCACTTTATCAAGCCCAGAATTAAGAACCTCCAGAAGCGTAAGATCAGATCACAAGAGAAAGGACAAATGACTTCTCCCTCTCAGATATGGCCTTCTAGTTTGAATATTGTATCCATCCCGTACATCCCCAGCAAACTCACTGCCTTTTTCTGATACCTCCAGTGACCTGGAAGATTCATATTGAGGAGTCCAGGACTCAGCAAACTATGGTGACACACAAAATGATGACATGTGTGCAGTGATGTTGTGTTGTGTCCCAGTGTATAACACAAGTATGTCAGATGTGGTGTTTGCATCACAATGTCATGACATATGTTTTGCATTCTCCGGTGTATGCCGATGCTAGGACTATAAAACCTTGTCAAGAATGCCAGGCAAGTGGGGAGTAAATTGTGTCAGATGAAAGGTTGTTCTCCATGTACTTCAATTTAAAGTACAAAGCTTGTAAAGCTATCAGCATATTGTTCCTGTTTGCCCCAGGTTTGCTGCCATCAGCTGCCCTAAATCACATCCTATCATCTGAGCCATTGTTGGCTGAGATGACAGATGCTTTAATGGAGTAGGAAAGATGTCTAAGCTATCAAATGTGCCTTATGGAGCATTTGGAAGCTTCAATTAATGCAAAAAAGCTATGTTAGGATAGCAAATAGTTTGGGAATAGTATCTCTCCAACATTGAGACATTTGCAGCAGCTGCCAATTTTTCTGTGGTTTAAATTCAAAGTGCCGACCTTAAGCTTTAAAACATGGACGCATTTTCGGCATCTCCAAAAGTCATCACCAAATTGTAATTCTTACTGTGACAGAACAAAAAAGATGTTAAATACACAGGAGCAAGCATATTAACTCATTTAATTAATTGAATTGAATTTTAATTAAATATGAATTAAAATACATTTCATGCTGGCCTCCCCAACTTTTATCCTAGCCCTGCTTTTTATCTTCTTTATGATTGTGGCCTCTGGCATGTCACTCAGGAATTAAGCATGGCCCTCAACCCTACCCCACCGCAAAGTTGCACAGCCTTGCTTTAAAGCTTTAGACCTGAATATCTGTGGGACTTCCTGTGTATGCTAAACTGTCTGCTACACTTACAAAACTATTTACACAGACAGCACTAGCACTAGCACTGTTTAGCTTCATGGTGCTGCCAGAAGCTGCATAAAGAATACTTGTGTATTGTACAAAGAATCTGGATTTCATGTAGGTATGTAAAAAGCATGGGAAAAGGAAAAGAAATCATAGAGAAGCAGAGAAACACTGCTATATCCCCAGATCCTACATCAGTCTTAATCAGCAGAACAGGGCAAACAGATATGTACCCTCATTAATGTTTTGGAATGGCAATTTTTTAAAAGGTACATTTATCACCCTTATCAAGTATATTAGAATAAGGGCAGATTCTTCCATAGAATTGCTATAACTAACAATGGTGGGCTGCAAAGAAAATTTAGTAGTGGGTGCATAATCACTTTGAAGAAAATATGAGTAGGATACCCAATACTAGACATAGGCATTCAAGACTGAATGGCTGCCAGATGAAAAAATGGAATCCTGTAGATTGAATCTACTCTCTTTTCTTCCATTCTAACTAAGTTTGATATTGCACCAAGAGCCTTGTTGGACATACCTAGGTGATAATTCCTCTAACTTTGCTCAACAATGTCTCAGTACCAATCAGACAGTCTTGCTTTTTCATCATTGGGGTTAAAACATTATTTCCCATTAGCAGCCTGGCATTTCTCAGTAGCATATACTGTTGTGATATAGACATGTATTTATGGATGGATGGATTTATTTAATATATTTAATTCATAGACCACCTGACTCCCATATGATTCTGGGCAGCTTACAACTAGGAGTGTGTGTGTGTGTGTGTGTGTGTGTGTGTGTGTATGTATGTATGTATGTGTGTATATATGTATGTACGTATGTATGTGTGTGTGTGTGTGTGTGTGTATATATATATACACACATATATGTATGTGTGTGTATGTATGTATGTGTATGTGTATATATGTGTGTGTGTGTGTGTATATACACACACACACACATATACACATACACATACATACATACACACACATACATACATACACATACAAAAGATACAACAGACTTGAAGAGTAATCAAACAAAATCAAAACAAGCAAGAGGACCAAAAGGGGGCTCCAGAACCACCCTTGAAAGCTTTAGTATTACTACTAATCAGAGATCAGACATGGTGAAAAAAATAGTCTTTTGTGCTCATATACAGAAATAAAACCTATTTGCCAGATCTTTGATTTTATGCTTGAATACACTTGAAAACTAAGCCAAGATACGTTGATTTGTTTAGCATATTCTATACAATATTCTTGTGGTTTGTTATTCACATTGGAATAATGTGGATATAGAGCAAAGGTTGGCAAGAAATACGTGCCTACTGTATTACTAAAGAAACAGCTGCTCCTGGAACACCAGAGAGATAAGAAGCTGATAAATGGAAGCTTTTCAAGTTAGCTTTTTCAAAGAAGAGGTGATAAAAGAGACAATTATTGAATTACTTGCCTTCTGAACATTTAAAATATTATAAGTTTTGTTCAACTTAGTTTTTATTTAACTTAAAAAACAATTTTATTAATACAAATATGTGATGTGAGTCTGCAAAGAGATCCATGAGACATTGTGTAGTGACTTGAATAATCATTGTAATCTACAAGATGGCAAGCATGGCATCAAGACTGAAGCCTTGTCATAGCTCAGAGACAGTCTGAACTCTGGTAGGGCTATCATATCTGTTCTCCAAAAATACAGAAGACCACTTGATGGCAGCAGAGAGATCCATGAAACCTCTACTGATCATCCAGATTTTGCAATGCAGATATGTTGGCCCTAAACTCAGGTAAATGACCAGATATAGCAATTTCCTTAAAACTCTGTTTATCTAGGTCAAATGAAAAATTATCAGTAAATACGACTTCTGGTGGGGACATGGCAGACTGAACAGCTGTACCCGGAGGCTCAGTGGGCAGAACTGACAATGCGGCAGTTCTTTTGGGCTCAGGCAGGTTTTTCCTGAAGCCCAGGAGTGTTTTTCCAGAAAAAGGAAAACACCTGGAATCACCCCATCTGTCCTCCGGACAGCTGCTTGCAGCCAGAAGATCGCAAACAGCATTCGCGCTCGACTGGTAAGAGCAGCCGGGAGGCGGGGAGGTCACAATATCCAAGTCGCACTGTAGCCTTAAAGGGACACTAAGACTGGCCACCCCATTTCTAAATCACCCAATTTATATTTCTTTTAAGTATGTGTACCCTAACAGAGGCTTTCTACAGCAAGGAGAAGTAGGTTCTCTTGGTGCTTATCGTTATTTTTGGGATCAATTTTTTTTTAAAAAAAATTCTTTTTAAGTTTTGGTCTTTGTTTTCCATCCAAATGTTAAGGAGGATTGAGAGTAAATATTTTTTTTCCCTCTTACTATTTTTGTACTAAATTTGAAGGTATTAGCATTTTCCTACATGTTGAATCAGCTGATTTGAACTTTCAGTTTTCTGCTTCTACTTTCCCTGGGGAACTGTCTGCATATCTCACTTTCACTTATGTAAACACATTCCAGAATTCTTTCATATACTTGACATTTGCTGGTTCAGCTCCTAGGGCAGAGCTTTCCAAACTGTGTGTCGGGACATGTTAGTGTGTCGGCTGTAGTGTCTGGGTGTGTCGTGGCTGCTGCTGCCTCCAAGCCCGGCCAGGATTCCACGCAGGTCCTAGTGCCTGCCTTGTGCCTTGCTGCCTCCAAACCTGCTGTGATTCCGTGCAGGTCCTAGTGCCTGCCTTGTGCTGTGCTGCCTCCAAACCTGCCCTGCCAGGATTCCACGCAGGTCCTAGTGCCTGCCTTGTGCCTTGCTGCCTCCAAACCTGCCCTGCCAGGATTCCACGCAGGTCCTAGTGCCTGCCTTGTGCCCTGCTGTAAGAGTGTGTTGCGAAATGATGCCCTGCTGTAAGAGTGTGTCGTGAAATGATGCATGTCTAAAAAGTGTGTCACCAACATGAAAAGTTTGGAAAGCTCTGTCCTAGGGGGTGCCATAATCTACTGCTTGAGACATGGAAGACTTCAAGCAGATTTTCTCTGACTTCCAACAAGATTTTAAACAGATTCTTTCTGATTCCTATGAAGTTTTTATGCAAGGCATTCAGGACATTGTGGAAAATATGAGGTCTAAAATGTGTCATCTGGTTGGGGATGTCGTGGATGAAACTGAGGAATTTAACAGCGACAGAAATGTCTCTTCTAAGAGTGAGATTGGGACTTCTGTTGAAATGCTGGATGAAAATTGGATAGTCGAGTTGAAGAAATTAAAGGGAGAGATCGAGTTGCAAGCCATAAGTGAAATTGATCTTCTGATGGAATGCCATGGAAAAGAAGGGGTTATTGTGTATGGGAGGTCTCCTGAAGAGAAGTCGGAGTTTTTGAAGGGGCAGTTTGGCTGTTTTTTTAAGAAAAAAGCTCTGTGCACATTGTGGGGATATGTAAATGCTCTGGTTTATTTTGAAGTAGGATAAGGGTTTAAGAATATTTATCTGGATTGCTTTTAGGGTTTGGCTGATTTCATTTATCTTTAACAATTTGGATTAAGAGTATTAAGGTATAATAAAAAAATAATAAATGTCTGGTTTTGGGTTTAATATGATTAAGATTATTAAAATTGTTGTATTATCAAGCACAATGGCAGATTTATATGATTTTTAGTTTGATCTCTATTCGAGTAGACAGGAATGTATAGAATAGTAGGAGGAAAGAAATAATTAAATAAATGTTATCTTTGGGGTGGAAATTGATTAGGATATATATATATATATATATTCTTTTAATATAAGGGGAGGGAGCAACTGTATTTAGTGATTTCTATAATGTGCCAATGGAATGATTTATAGAAATAACGTGATTTTGTTTTAATATACAGTAAGGGATTGATTATGGAATATTGTTGTATATCGTTGCTGTTAAAAGTCAGAAGTCACCTCTTTTTGTAATTTTGAAAAATTTTCTCTTGTGTTTCTATACTTTTTTAGTTTTTTTTTCCTTTGTAGTTTTTTGTTTTTCTGTAGCTTTTATCTTTGCTTGAAACTTCATAAAATTCTTATATAAAAAAAGAAAAATTATCAGTAAATACAAAAGGAGCCCACCCAACTGGAAGTAATTTCAACTTTGACCCCAATGTAAGCATGAACAACTGTACTCTGCCATCAACCCTTAACAATCCTGTTTCCAAGTGAAGGGCTGAATTGGATATACATCTGTGGGCTTGAAATAGGGCTCTTAGGTGTTTAGATTATCCTCTTTTATGCTTGGTTTATGGGCTTTTTGAGACAATGAGATACTTGAAGCTAAGTCCCAACCTTGAACCTAGGAAGAATAGATTCAGTCCTGATTGATACTGATACTGATCACTCAAGTATTTTTAACATTATATAAAACATCTTCTTGGAATGAAAGGTGGGGGGACTTTTGGTTTATCCACAGGTATTCCATTTTTTTTCTTTTTTCTTTAATTTAAATCCTAGGAGATAATAAAACACTGAACAATCTCTTTTCAATTTTATATAGGTTGACACCATGTCCCCCTATACTCTATTCATTCTCATTATCTCCTGTAAATAGTGTGCATTCTGACTGCTGTATTTTGCTTAGAAGCATGAAATTCATCACTGGGTCTCACAGTAAAAAAAATAAGTCATCACTTGCATAACAAATGGAAAAGTTTCTGTGGCAGACTTATCCCCTTACTCAGCAACTTATACTCACTTGAGCCAATTCTTTGTTCACCATTTTGCAGTAACTTCCAGTGGTTTCTTCATCATATTTGATTTTTTTTAAAAATCACACTATTTCATAAGCCCTTTTGGTTCTTGTTCCTTTTTTGCCCATCACTACTGATAAAATCTCATGCCCATAAAGTTTTTGCCCAATGTCAGATAAATTCACACAGGCAGGTTCTGCAAACATTTATTAATCAACAACTCAGTTGCATGAATATTGTCCAGATATGTCAAGTAGAAGGCATTCAAAGGTATCTTTTTCTGATTATGGAGCACAATGGCAGGCCAAAAAAGGAACAAGAGCCATCCTTTTACTCAGAGAAGCATCTCACGCCTTCCCATCACTAACGTTATCTGTGCCTAACCACAATTCACAGCCTATTTAAATGGTGAAGCTAGTTAGATTAGCATTTTATTGTAAACCGCCCAGAGTCTACTGCTGTAGAGATGGGCGGTGATAAATTTGATTAATAAAATAAATAAATAAATAAATTTTGTCAGTGGGTATGGAAGGGGAGCCTTACAGGAGTCAGCATGAACCCTTCTGTCCCTTTTTAGTTCTCCCCTTACCCCTCCTTTAAGACATCGTGAATATTTGGACCACACCTATTCTCCAACTGTAAGAAGAGGATGCCTTGGGGATGGATGTGTATGTTGAGAGGAGAGATTGTAGTTGTGGGGGAAAGCAGGAGAAGAGATGGTTGCAGGTGAGACAGGGGGAACTGTTAGAGAAAGGCAGCTTGAAGTAGAAGGTGAGATGAGAAAAATGGGTGCAGAATTCAGATGCATAAGCTGCCAAAAGCTGAGCAGAGTGCTGGAGCCTGGTAGCCATGCCAGCTCCTCCAGAAAGGCCAAAACCATCAGAAGATTGCTGGAAATGCTCCTTCCCCCTCCCAGCAAAAAACTGATGACTGCGAGATGCTGAAGTCCCTGCAGCAGGTCAGGATGGCAGCAACTGGCACAGGGCTGGAAATAACAGAAATGCTGGCCAGCAACAAAGCCAGCAAACCTAAGACAACTAAAGATTGGCTAAGAGATGGCTAGGATTCTGGCTGAATCGCTTCCCCTGAAGTCCACAGCTGAAGAGCAGCCAGGGACAAGGGTAACTAAGCCTGTTATTTTACACAGCTGTAGGCAATTCAAGCCTGCCAGTAATGAAGAGGGAAAAGAGAGAAATTAGTTTATGAAAACACACAGTAATTGCAGAGTCCTTAGAATTAGACAAAGAGCACATATAGAAATAGGCATGTAGGTAAGTAGTGATAGGTAGAGTGGTAAGGATTAGCGATAAGCTAATTCTTTAAGAGAGAGATATTTTTTGTATAATGAAACCTCCTTGTAAGAAAGGGAGAGAGAGAAAAAACTACACTCCTTGTCTGTGCTTTCTGCCACTCCTCCAGAAGTCAGAGGTGGGTATGTAGGAAACCATTGGAGCAGGATATAAGCCTTATAAATAAATAAGTCTGAACTAGATCCAAGTTTGTAAAAGAATTCCACCAGGGATTTCCACAGGAGTGAAGTGGTGCAGCTTTCCGTCAAATCTGCTGGGGTTCGTCATTCTCCACTGAAAAATTCACCACGCGTGTAAAAGTTAATTCAAGTAAAATGAATCCCCATCCAGTTGGGAACCTTCTGTCCAAAGGGCCTTTCCCCACTGCTGACTTACAGCGCTACCCACTGTACCTGTTCTGCTGGAAACTATACCGGCTTGGTGTTGCTGTCTTGTCTCTGTTGTTTCTGTTCTGACAGACTGCTGAATGGTGCAGTCGTAGATGTTCAGAACACGATGGCAAGTGACTAGCTGAATCTTCCACCTTTACTGACTGTTTCAGTTGGTGGGGAAACAGCTGCCAATTATGGCACGGCAGCAGAAGTTGGATGGACCTCTGTCAGTCATATCCAAGTTCCTTTTGGTGCTTCTCCCCCTACACCAAATTCTGTTGTAACTCAAGCTGAACAATTTTTTTTTAAAAAAACACACACACTCACAAAACCAGACCAAAGCCAGGAAGGGACTAGGTCACAAGTAGCACATTTTTCAAGATTTATTTCCATGTTTTTTTCTTTATATTGGCAACAAATGCCAACTTCCAGATTCCTCTGTAATCTGCTTTAGCAAAACTGGGGAATAGACCCATCATTCTACAACCTTTTTGCTAAACTAGTACTTACTGTACACCTGGGTGAACAGTTCAAGGCTATTGTGCAATTATGATAGGCAACCTTTTAAATTTACTGGCTGCAGATTGCCTCCACATACAGAGGTCATCACTATAAGTAGATGTGTGGTTGTGGCAGGGAACAATCAGCAAAAGCTAGAAAAGGGTTGCAGAGGAACACAATGGAAGGCCCTGGACTAGAAAATAGAGCTTTACAACTCTTGTGCAGATCCAAAGAACCACTGGAACAGCACTTCTCAGTCCAACTTTTTAGGAAGACAGTAGAGAAGGCTGACTACAGATTGAAGAGGAAGAGCTATGTCTTCACTAACCTGAAACAGCCAATAAGCTTCCTGATCCCATGCACTATTGCTTTTTGACATTAACAGATTTTACACACTTGCAGTTATTTAGAATGCTCAAGGGGAAAAACACTTCTTTAACACATGGGCTGGGGTTGACCTGAAGGCAACATCGTGTGGACCTAGCAAAAAAGAAGTTGCCATATCAGAGTAATATTAGCCCACTAAAATGATTCGTAACAAACAAAAGCTGGCCAAATCAAGAAAACATATAGCCATATTTCCATCATCTGCTCGTCTTAAACCTTGGCAGAGCTCCAGTAAAGGAAGTTAGAGAGCAACAACCAAAAATGAACTCATTGAACATGACCTAGAAATGATGCTATTTCATTTTGTCTTGGGATTTGCGTAATACATTTGAAAAATAATGCTATGTCATTGTTTTTAGATCAAGGTAACAATCTTCTATTAGCTGAGAACAGTATAATATTCTCCTCTTTTTCTTTCCCTTGTTGCAATTGTTGTTGTTGTTGCTATTATTACATTTTCATCCAATTTATAAATCACAAAAGACAGAACAGATCTTATAATGATATATATATATTTGCTCTATGTATTTCTTTTTCCAATAAGCCATTGGTAAATCTTGGTTCTAGAGCACTTGGGGACTTTATGTGTGGGCAAAATTCCATATACTGTACACTGCCTTGTTTTTATCTGTGACTTTGTAGCATGTGTGCCTGAAGCATCCATCAATTCTCATTAAAGAAATGTGGCAACAGACCCTCCATTTCTTCCACCCCAGCATGTGGAACTCTCTGCTGACAGTAGTCATTCAAGTTTATGTTATTTTTCTAAAATTCTTTTGCATCATGGCTCTTCATATCAAGAGGAAGCAAGTGTAGCTAGCAAGCACTTTGCTTTCAGTGCGTAGGAATTGAAATAATTGGAAGATAAGTGTTATCTGCCATGCACTAGGAAATTCAACAAGCCTTATATGAAACTCAGGTGACACACACACACACATACACAAATATATATATTGTGTAAATAAATATATATATATATATATATATATATATATATATATATATATATAGTTGCTTTATATATATATATATACTATATATATATAGTTATACTATAGTATACTATATAGTTATATTATTATTATTATTTATAATAATATATTATTAATAATATATTATTATAATATATAATTATAGTTATATTATAATTATTATTAACTATATATACTATATAGTTATACTATAGTATACTATATACTATATATATATATAGTATATATATATACTATATATATATATAGCAACTATATATATATAGTTGCTTTTTCAAAAAAATGAAATATTGTTAGCTTTGGCAGACAATGCAGATATTTGGTTTCTTCTTATGTTTGCACAGCTGTGCATCATCTCTTTAGTTGTCCCATTGTTCTCCTTACTTGTTTTATTTCAGCAACATCTTCATAAATCAATGTTTCAGAATCACTTTCAGAAGACTTATGCACTCTACTATCGAGCTCAAGGACCTACGAAAGTCATACTTGCTGGGTACTGAAGTAAGCAAACATTTCCTCAACTACTGACAACATTATACACCCTGCAATGGATTCTAAGCTTCTCCAAAAATACTCGAAACAACATTTGCACAGCCTCAGTATGATGCTTATATTAAGGACTAGGAGGCTAAATAAAGTTAGCAATGTATTCCCTAAGCATGGCAACAGGTTCCCTGATGGAAATGGCTAAGGAGTGTCAGCTCCTGCAACAGAAGGACACAAGTTGGGGAGGTAGGAGGTGCCTCAGGCATCTCCCTGCAGGCAAAAGAGAGTTCAATGGCTAACATTCTCTATGGCATCAGCTTTAGGCCAACCAGGAGCCATGCATGCCCTGACGTCACTGATGCTTCCTGAGGTTGAGAGAAATAATGTGATTTTTCCAATTGATTGTCCTGTAATAGTGGGCAATTCCTATCAGCAAACAACCTCACAATGCTCCTTTTGTTGTTGTTAAGTACCCACTCAATATGCAAGTATAAGGCCAATGCGTCTGGGTTTTGGTGAGGGTGACTTTGATAGTCTCTCGGTAACCATGTGATTTGAAGGTGCACCTTGATATCTCCAGAATGTCATTTAATAGTGTTAATTTACTCTTTTGGTTATTTACTGACATGTTAATTCATGCCTGACTTCTCAAATTGGTCCCGTCAGAACAACTTTGCGTACTGATAATTAGAAACCAAACAGTCCTGCCCTCAGGATTACACCCTAAAACAGGGCTTTCCAACGTGCTGCCGCTGGCGACACACCAGTGGCGACGGCGGTGGTGCGCACGTGCACGGCGGCAGCACGGGGGCGTGCGGCGGTGCACGTGTGCACAACGGCGGCGCGGGGGGCGTGCAGCGGCGCACGCGTGCACGGAGGCAGCACGGGGGGGCATGAGGCGGTGTGGGGGGGCGTGCGGCAGCGCGCGCATGCCCGGCGGCAGCGGCAGCCTCCACTAAAACACGGAACCACTGATCCCGCGCCGCTGCTGCTGCCGCTGTGCACGCGCACGCCGCCGCTTCCGGGTGGTGTGGCGACACACCACGCTGTGTGTGGCGACACACTTTTGTGTCACGACACACAGTTTGGAAAGCTCTGCCCAAAAAAGACATGGCACAGAAGGAAAGGGTATAAGGAGAGAAACAAAAGGTAACTTGGACACTACTTCTTCCGTTTTGTAGTTCCTAAGCTTTCTAGCTATTATGGAAATCAGCTACTTGGAGAAGTCTAGAAGACATGCTCCTCATCCTTTCCCTACACCAACCTCAGCAGAGAGTCTTGTGTTCTTCCTCACAAGGCAGTCATTCTTTTTTTATATATATAAATTTTATTAGGATTTTAAAATATATAGTTAAAAGTTAGAAACGGAAAAAGAAATAGAAATACAAAATAAAGAAAAAGAAAAGAAAAAGCGTAGTCAAGTAGTCATTCTTCATGGCCTCTGTGAGAAATTAGATTCTCTCTCAATTAGACAAAAGGAGTTCAAAGCCCAGTGGAAGGTGCACCAGCCAAAGCAGGAGGAAGAGAGTGCCAGTAGGAACATCTCCCATGAAGATTGGCACCACCTAACTGGCCAATAGAAAGGAGGTTAGGCAGGTAAAAGTTGATATTTGATACTGAAATTGAGTTCCCATTTCTCTTCTTTTTTATAAGCTCCTTGGCTTAGTCTACAATGATTTCACATCCCTCAAGAGTGGCTTTTTGTCATGTCCTGGATATACCCTTACAGAGGAAGGATTAGTCATGAGTAATCTCTCAACTGTCATTTTGCTCATTTCCCCTCCTCCCCCATTTTTGACTGTTAAATTCCTGGCTGCCCTGCACGAGTTTGTCATTTTTAAAAAGTTTGCATGGATTTGTTTTCACACGTGAATTTCCTATAATGTATCCTATTTTGTGCATAATTTCGTAAGTAATTTCTTCAGATGTGCTGCATTTTTCTCCATTATTATCATAAATAAATGCATTTTTGTGTATGTTCTTCCTAATATACACATTTTAACACGTTCTGATTGGACAGCTGCATTGTGAAGTAGAGATGTGAAATTACAGTACCTAAGGATAAAGTGGTTCATTTTGTGTATTGCTTCAAGAACTAAATTATGCAGGTTCACATTAAAATCAAACAAATATCTCTCGCTTCCTAGCAACAATAACTAAAATAACCTATTATTACATTTTCTGTTTTTAGATTACATTCTCAATCCAAAGATCAATATAAGTGCTCTAGTCAAGTGGGCGGTAGCATGTGCCCAGCCTTAGATTACTTTTTTGGCCTAGAATTTCGGACCATAGTGCTTTCTGCAGGTGATCTTTTGTTTGTGCAGAAATATACTTCCAATCAATCATCCACTTTCTTTTTTTGCTTTATGCTGAGAAAGGGACTTCCATTATTAGCTTCCTCCTCATAACTTTTAGACTGTATTCTGTACAACGACAGGGCATTTGAGGATGTCCTTTAATTTCTGCTTTGTAGCATTCTAGACAGGAGTGGCTGCAGGGTGTGGTAAAAAAACCTCAAAATGGCAGCCACAACGCTGCAACCAAAGTTATACCTCACAGCTTTCCAAACTGTGTGTCACGACACTTTAGTGTGTCGCAACACACAGTTTAGTGTGTCGCGAAGTGGGCGGCGCAGGGGCACGCACGGGGGCGGCAGTGTACATGGTGGTGACGGCAGCGACGACAGCAGCGGCGTGCCATCAGCGCTTCTGCCTTTTAGCGAGGCTGCCATGCACACCGCTGCCGCACGCCCCCCTGCACCGCCGCCGTGCACGTGTCCCCCCGCGCGCCATCGCCGCCGTTGGTGTGTTGCCAACGGCGGCACATTGGAAAGCACTGTTCTACCTGTTCTGTGGAAAAAAAAGTTATCTCAAGTTGCCTACTGTAGCTTTGACTTTTCTTTTAAAAAGCAACTCTAAAATATATTGTCTTTAAAAATATATTCGATTGGAATTGGGCTGCTAATACATTAAAATATATAATAAATAAATAATTGTGAGATCTTGCCAGAAACCTGCCTAATTTCTCTGGAGCTATACCAAAGGGAGTTTGTGTAATCATACAGTATATATATGATTTTTCCACTTCACCATTTAGTGTGGTGTATGGTATCAATATGCTTTAAAGTCCTCAGCTGTCAGGCCCACAAGGTAGGTAGACTTAATTCCTCCCTGCATTTTCAGAAAAATGCCACAGAAGATAGTGTATGGTTTTGAGGAAAAGCAAGTCTTTGGGAAGGGAGCAGGTTGGTGAAAATATGATTGTACCATGAGAGGTGAAGCAGTTATGCATACCCCTAGACCACTGGCTCAGTGCAAAATCCTCACATCACACCCATAATTCTTCTGAGATGTCATTTCTCTTTTGAAAAAAAGTTTAAAGCAAATTCACCCTCCCCCCCCCCCCCCCAATATGATGGAATGAACATAGTTGAAAAAGGTGGTGGAAATTTTGATCCAGCTGTAATGTCTTCCTCTCAACACCACCTTTAAATATTAGCAGCACTAGCACCAATATACCTTTAACTACACTCTAGATGTTGTATTTTAGGACTACTATATCCCACTCTTTCTGTCAGATATAGGGTATAGTTTTTATTTTATCCCATTTGTATTTATTGTTCTTTTATTATTGTATTTATACCCCGCCTATCCCCTCCCTAACGGAGGACTCTAGGAGGCTTACATACATATTGATTACATTTCATTATACATACATTTTTAATTATACAATTAACCGCGCATTAAGGGAAGGGGTAAGGGAACCGACTCATCCATGACTACAAGTTCCACAATGCCTTGCATCAGAGCCGGCTGCCGACGTCCTGTAGATGGAGCTGTTCTTCCGGGATCCGTCGTACCACCACATTCCAAGATCTTCCGTTTTGTGGGCGACCCCCGACAGGACGCCAGCAAATTCTCCCACTTAAGGTGGTACCCATTTATCTACTCGCAAGGCTTTCGAACTGTTGGGTTGACAGGAGCTGGGACGAGCAACGAGAGCTCACCTCATTGCACGGGGTTCGAACTGCCGACCCTCCGATCGGCAGTCTACAGCTCAGCGGTTTAACCCGCTGAGCCACTGCGTCCCATTTAACCTGTATTTGTATTTTATATTTTTGTATTGGTGCTTCGCTTTGAATTTTAATTCTGGTTTTATTGTAAACCGCCCAGAGTTCCCCTTTTGGGGGAGATGGGCGGTAATAGAAATTAAATAAATAAATAAATAAATAAATAAATAAATAAATAATAAATAATAAATAAATAAATAAGTTATCCTTGATGCAAAATCTACTGAATAGATTGAATATTATTTATGTAGGACAACTAGAAATTCTGTATGTGCAGTAGATGAATAAATTCATATACATGTTCCACAACAGAATTAAATGCTACTTTATATCACCAACTTATTTGTTTATATTTCAAAACAGTGAGATTCTCTCTTTAGAGATCTTTACCATCCTAGAGGGAAGTGATTTGGAAAAAAAGATATATGTTTTCTGGGCTAACAAAAGCACTGGCTGAATTATATTGTGTAAGTTATACATTTATGCTTGCAGCTAACAGAAGAGGACAGGTGTGGCATGGTTGTTCAATGATCTATAGCTCAAAATGCTTCCTTCTTCAACACTGGCAAACCAAAATTAGTTTGAAGCATATAGAGTTGCTATGAAGAATCTAGAAGAGGTACTTGATGAAAAATAATAGATGGGGAAGATATAGGGAGAGAGCTAAGCAAGGTTAAAAATGGAATAGGAGTTGCAGCTGGCTCAGAGATCCAGCAATTATAACAAATTAAATTTGTCACCCTTCTTCCATAATCAGATTTAATTTCTGCTGAAATATCGAAGGATTCACAATCTCTGTCATTCTATTATTAGCATCCATCATTTGGTAATTAATCTTATTTGTGGGCTGAGTTGTCTTCTGGATAAAGCTATACAGGAAAATACTTGTAGTGATTAGGGAGGTAAAAACATTTCATCACAAAACCTTCCAGGATTTTTTTTCTCCCTTTGACAATGTATGTTTATCATAATTATATTTGTGTTTTGTTTCTTTCCTTTTTGTTGTTATTTCATCAGAAAACTTGCCAGGATTCATTTCTTCCTAGCAGATCCAAGGTAGGGTGAAAAATATCAGTCCAGGTGGTATTCATATTTCTCTCTCTCTCTCTCTCTCTCTCTCTCTCTCTCTCTCTCTCTCTCTCACACACACACACACATATATATATATATATATATATATAGAGAGAGAGAGAGAGAGAGAGAGAGAGAGAGAAGAGAGAGAGAGAGAGAGAGAGAGGGAGAGAAGACTTTTGAAAATGTATGAGATGGCACAAGCTCTTGGTGTCTCACTTCTTCCATAAGCAGAAATTCCTTGCCTGCTCACAACACTGTGGGATCTCTACAGAGACTGTCTCCTTTACAAGATCTTTAGAACTGATCATGTGACCATGCTACTCATTTCATGAAGGGCTGCAAAGATAAAGCAGCCTTCGCAAAGCCAATGAGAACCATCTACCATCACTTTTTCAAAAGGAAAATATTCCTGCCATGCCTAAATAGCACAGCAACTTTCTCTCTGGATTTTTAATTAAAAATCTGTGTTTAAAACTCCTAGCATGGAACTCTGCTCTACACAGCAAGCCTTGAAATAGATTAGGATTTTCATGATTTGAACATCCCTAATAATGAATAAAATGTTATAATTTTCTGATCATGATTGCATCTCATGGTTGATTATATGGCTTGGTTAATATTGAACCTGACCTGGATCTATCTTTAAGTCAGACATTATGTCATATTGTCTGGAAGGCCTGTATAGATGCAAGACCACACTGCACAACTAGTGATTGTGTGATGAGCCCTCAGATAAGATTAATAGAGAATATTCTGGAATGTTTTGCCTAATATATGCCTCACTTGTTATACCAATGCACATTGCTATTCGTTTCCATCTGCTTTTCTCCTAATAAGATGTGTGGGAAGGAAAAACAGCAATATCTCAACAATGTCAGGGATAATCGATATATAAAAAAATAAAACTTGAATGAACAACTTTTAAATTAATAATTTATTGGTATATCATACAGTAAAAATGCTAAATAGTTCTTCAGAAACTTAAAACACCTCTAGATCAGTAATGGCAATAATAAAGGAGAAAACAAATCAGAACAATAAGAGCATTAATATGAAGAATGTCTCTTTTTAAAAATTTATTGGCCAAATTTCAAATGATTTTCAAGGGCAGACTATGTTTCTAATGTGATGGAAAAAATATGTTTTCAAGTCTGTACTACGGAATTAGTCATTTTAGTGTTCTATGTTAGTTATATTTGTTAACAGCTTGTTTTTTCTCTCTGTATATATGGAAGGGAGCATAGTCTTATACTATACTATGCTATGAATCTGTCTGTCTGTCTGTCTGTCTGTCTGTCTGTCTGTCTGTCTGTCTGTCTGTCTGCCTGTCTATCAGTCAGTCAGTCAGTCAGTCAGTCAGTCAATCATTTTCACCCTGTTTGAAATGTTGGTTCATTTCAAGGAATCTTGAACTTTTCTGTTACTTTATAATCAATCCAACTTCTCGCTGCTGTTGTTCTTGTATTAGAACAGCATTTTGGTAAACATTTGTTGTTTTTGTATTAGAATAGCATTTGGTAAACAAATTTAATTAAGAAATAAAAATAATAAATTGAAAAATATGTGACCAGACACATATTTACCTATAATTATGTATATAATCTCTAGTTTTCCCTTCTCCCTCCCTGTAGAGCAAAATGTTCGTGAATGCTAGATATGTTTAAAGTCAGCATTCTCTCTCAGATAATTTGGTAAAGGAGCAGATGCTGTATAGGTACCACTTTTGTGTGACATCACCTTTGGAAATATCCTAAACCCTAAGACATTTACAAAACAGAAAGAATATTTAAAGTTTGAAGGAGGAAGAGTTGCTTTCTATAGATAATATTATGCAGTAATTTTTTTCTCCCCAAGGAATAGATTGCTAAAAGTTTTAATGTTTCAAGCACTACTTCTTTTGCATTTGTCTTTTTGCATTTATTTCACTCTATCTACTTATAAATATCTTGGCTATGATGGATATTTTGTGCCTTGTACTTATATAAGCGTTCTGCGCATGTCATGCGGCCACATGACCGTGGAAGCGTCTTCGGACAACGCTGGCTCTTCGGCTAACAAACGGAGATGAGCACCGGCCCCTAGAGTCGGACACGACTGCACAAATGTGCGGGGGGTACCTTTACCTTTTTACTTATAAAATTAAGTGTGGGACTGTCTGTTTGGAAGCAGAGTGCCTCTAGGTACATACATGAACAATAGATCTACAGTATTATTTTTATGTCCTCTTTGGATGATATATAGCATGGAGGACAGTAGTTGGTAAAGGGAAAAATTGAAAATTGGAAGTCCTGCCTTATGCAAATGGTTCTTTTTGGTAGCTCAGATTCACAGATTGATTCAATTCAACTGAAATAAAAAGGGTTATTACACATCTCAAATCAAGACATTATAAATATTTATTAGCTCAAGGGCTTTAGAGAAATACTGAGGTCTAATGATTTTAGAGAGGAGTTACTTCAAATTCTAAAATCCTCAGAATTTTCTCTTAGAATATGCTTTTTCATAATGATAATCTGCATATTAAAGTGCATCATTGTAAACAGGGCATTAGTTAAATGCATTTCAGAGTTGGCCAGCATCACAAGATCATTCAGTTTAATCAATAAATTCAGTTTAAAGAAAAGTACGTGATAAGATATTCACACAGTTGAACATGCCCCTACACAAGAGACTCTTTCTTATGTTTGTTGCCTAAATTAGGCAACAACCAGTTCCACATATATATCAGGAGGAGGAGCTCATAGAGGAAGAAGGACCCTCCCCATTTTACTTTTAATTTTGGAGGAAAGCTTTAACTTAGAATATTTCATATGTGCCAAGGTGTCCGGAGGGGTCAATACCGTGGTGGATATGATTGTTGTTGCTGTTGTCTTATCAAATTGATGATAATCACATTGTTGTTGTCCTTGTCATGTTTGTTATTTGTTTGTTTGTTTGTTTGTTTTCTATCCCACCTTTATTATTTTTATAAATAACTCAAGGCAGGGAACATATCTATTACTCCTTCCTCCTCCTATTTTCCCCACAACAACAACCCTGTGAGGTGAGTTGGGCTGAGAGAGAGTGACTAGCCCAAGGCCACCCAGCCGGCTTTCATGTCTAAGGCGGGACTAGAACTCACAGTCTCCTGGTTTCTAGCCCCTTGCCTTAACCACTAGACCAAACTGGCTCTCTTTTATTATTATGAACAGAAAAACAGCTTGGTTTTACTCTGGCCGCCAGTCCCATTGGAAATATTCTCCCATCCACCTTGATCTCTGTTGAGGTAGGCCACAGTAACTTGGCAAGGCAAAGTGTCTAATCGGTGCAAATTTTGCCTGATTTATAAATGCTTAGAGAAATGATTATCCATTCCATTGCTCTTAAGGGCCTTCCTTGTGATTCTTGTCACATCTTCAGTACTTCACATACGGTATGAGAGGGCACAGCTCAGGGTCAGGAAATAGGAATTTTAGTATGTGTGACCTACATAACCAAATCATGATATGCCTCCCTGAAAGGAACAGATCCTGACAGGCAATGGTTCTTAAATTCAGCTAATGTTATCAGAACTCAGATGTTGAGGATAAGATTCTCTCTCTTGCTACTTTAGACTTTGTAGTACCCCTGGAGACATATAACTTTTCCAGCAGGTTCTCTTGGTTAGAGTTGGAACATCCATCCTTATTATATGAGACACAGTAAAGAGCTCTGGAAAAAGCAGAGGCTGTGTGTGTGAAAACATTAATATCTAAAATTCTAAAATAAGAGTTTGCTTAATTCTCAAAATGGTTCTAATTTCTTTAGAAGTAAAAAAAAAAGCTTTCCCAACTGAAGTATGGATTTATATATAACTTAGGAAAAGAAATGAATTTCCTACAACCCCTAGAAAACTAAACTATGTAATAATTTAATGGGCAGTTTTAGTGTGTGGGGACAGGTTTAGAAACCACCACCACTTTGTCAGGCAGATCAACCCTTTCTGACTCAATTTCAACTGCCAGGGAAAATGTGCTCATTCCCCTTTTCCTCCCTCATATGAGAGCTCTGATACTGTAGACCAGGGGTCGGCAAACTTTTTATGCCGGGAGCCATTTTGACATGCTCGTGCACATTTTGAAATGCTCGAGAGCCAGGGGGCGGGGTTTGCGGGCGGGGGCCAATCGTGTGGAAGGGGGCGGGGTTTGCAGGCGGGGGCCAATCGCGTAGAAGGGGGCGGGGTTTGCGGGCGGGAGACAATCAGGTGGCTTATTGGGGCGGGTGGAAGGGCGAATCTGGATTTTGGGAGGGTCGGGGGAGAACGGGACCTGCCTGGCCTCTCAAGGCGGGGAGGCGAAGTGGGCTGTGCGGCTCGTTGCGGAGGGCTGTGCTTCCCGGGGCCTTTGCTAACAGGTCGGGCGAAGAGGTGCAGTCCTGCGCCCGGGGTCCTGGGTCCAAGCCCCCTTAGTGCAGCGGGACGGGCTTCCCAGGAGACCTCGGGGCTGGCGAAGGCAGAGCAGCCCCGCGGATTGGAGCTGGGCCAATCGCGTGGAAGGGTCGGGGGGCTCACGGAGGGAGGGGCGCAGCCAGCGGCTCCACAAACCCGCCCCGGCCGCCCCACCAGGAGTGGCGGAGAAAGAGCTGCCATCCTCCGGCCGGCAGGACAGGCGCGGGAGAGCAGAAGGCTGCGCCCTCTCCACCAGGCGGGACCCGCACCTCCTTCCCCGCTGGCGCCCGAGCGCAGACACCAGCCGGGACCCCGCGCGGAAGATGCCGTGCGCCGCCAGCACCTGACGTCAAGGCGGCTGCGCTTCCGCGTCCGGCGGGCGGGCGAGGCAGGGAGAGAAGGGGAGATGGAGGGGCTCCCTCTCTGGCCTCTGCGCCCCTTCAGGCCCGTCTCTCCGAGCGCACTGAGTGAGGCCCGGCACGGCAGGGAGGCGCTGCTGGCCCGGGACGCGATGCTGTCGGAGGCGGCACAGGAGCGGTTGCAGGGGCTACTGCGGCTGGAGATGGCGCTGCTCCGTGGCTTGGCTTGGTGGCAGGAGAAAGCGTGGAGTCAGGGTCCGGCGCGGAAGCAAGGCAGGGCTCCGGGGCAGTAGCAAGGCGAGGCCTGGAAACAGGAGCCGGTGCGGAATCTAGAGGCTTCTGTGCGGGTTGTCTCGGGCAATGGAGGTAAGTCTTTTTTTCGCGCCTTTGGGAAGCAGGGCCAATCGGGCTTCGCCTTGTTCAGCCCACCCCTCTGCTCCCCTTTGGCGCGCGCTGATTGGTGGAGGCGTCCTTCCTTCTGAGCCTCCACCAATCAGCGTCTCTATTTCTTCCCCAGGGTTCGCGCTGCTTCCGGAGACCGGCTTTCCGGATGTCGGGCGGCAGACAGAGAGAGAGAGCCAGAGCCGAGGGGCCAAAGAGCCAGATCTGGCTCAAGAGCCGCCATTTCCGACCCTTGCTGTAGACAGCTTCTCAGGTTCAGCTGTTAAATCTTTCCCTTTTGATCATCTTGTTATAATAATCTATGGTCAGTCCGAGTGACCTGTTGTCTAGATCATCCAGTCTTCTTCCACTGCAATCCAAAATCCTTAATGTGTCCTCCAGGAACTGATCTTTAAAGACAAACGAATTCCTGTAGACTTAACACATAGCTCACCTATGACCAACAACATAGCACTAAAGTATACAGATGTTGCAGTGGAATGGACAATTCATGCCTCAGACCCATATACTCTCTGAACATCACATAATTTCCTTTCTCACTGTTGTATCTTCTCCTAAAACCTATTACTCTCTCATCCTCCCTTCTCTGATGTTCCATAATGCCTGTGGCATTATACCATTTGTGAAGAGTAAAATTTTTCCTACCTAATGCTTTTGTAAGCCTGATAAGCAATTTTAAAACAAAAGTTACAACACAAATCACCAGAACTCCACAGTCTTTCAGTTGGAACCTATTTGTAGAAACATAAATGTCTGAGTGAAATTACTCGACTGGGACTATTTTACAGAAGGCTGTCTAGGTTTGTGCATGCTGTCTTGGCTACTGTTTGAAGTCTGTTTCTGGCACAGCTGAATGAATAGGACCTGCCACAGATTACACATTTTTGGTAGCAGTGGCAGAGATTTCAGTTACAGAATGTCTGATTTCTGAACTTCCAGCAAAGCAGTGTGATTCAGCTCCAGGCCCTGCTTGCCCACTGAGAGTTATATTGGATGAGGTGTGATGTACTTGGATCCTGCTATCTGCTTTGCTTTCCTGAGCTGCTCTTGTGTAAGTCAAACTCACTTCTAAAAGGCTTAGGCAGATGGGATCCTTTCTGGAGCCAGATGGGAATGGATGATGCTTAACGAAATGCAGAACATGGGAGAATGGGGCCTTCTGCAGTTCCTCTTGCAAACCAAAGTTATGGTGTAGTGCAATAAAAAATTTCATTCCACAACTCTAAATGATAAGCGTTGCATCACTCCATTAGGTAGTGTCATCCTCATGACCTGGCCTATTGGTAGGACATGGCAACATTGTCTTTTACTGCCCTCTACTGAATATCCTAAAAACCATTATATATTACTTCTAAAGGCAACTGCTTATATGCTACACTCATTTTTCAGGGAGCTTGAAAAAGAGACAAAGAGATTCAAGAAAGAAGAGGGAGAATTTATTTAAAGGAGCATCTTAAAAAATTGCATCAGCTTTTAAACAATTATACATTTTAAGAAAAAATCACAGTTCCAGAAACTAAGCAAAGAATAGTAATGTATCAAACACCTATAAGGCTTACTTTCCCTGTAAATTACTTATTTTGGCTTCTGGAACCCAGATACCCATGTAATTATTGGAAATTTGCTAAGTATTGTATTACTGGAGAAGCTTCAAAATTATGACCCTCAAAAAGCACAGTTATACAATATGTAAACTTATTTTGGATTCACTTCCTCCTCAAACACCATCTTTCTCCATCCATCCATCCATCCATCCATCCATCCATCCATCCATCCATCCATCCATCCATCCATCCAGACATACATACATACATACACACACATTCTCTTCCAATATTTTTCCTTTTCATAGTTACTCTTCTTATACATCCATTAACTAATCTTCCTTAGTTAATTGTGAGACTTGTCATAGCCAGTTTTACCATAATTGTCCCAGCATTCCACACATGATGCATTAAGCACTGTATTGGTTATTTTCCTTTCCTTCTTTTTCTGTAATTATCCTGCTGTTTAGATGTGCAGTATTAATCCTTTCCTCTGTTGTAGTTTTTGTTTCAAAAATAAAATGTCATATTAGAGTGAGGTTTATTACAGTATTCTGTCCTGAATACTGGAATGCAACTTCTAACATAAATATAGCAATAATTAAAAGTTTCTAATTAAAAGTATTTCAAATAGGAACTATTGGTGACTTCATGCAGACGTTTTCTTGGTAATAGTACAGAAATGGTTTGCTATTCCCTTCTTCTGGGATTATTATGTTTTTTTAACTTCTTTGTCTAATGGCAACCATCGGATTCCAGCCGTGAAAGCCTTTGACTATACATTCTTTGTCTAACCTGCAGCCCTGGTATTTCTTGGTGATCTCCCATCCCACTAAGCTCAACTCTGCTTAGATTCTGAGCCCAGACAAGCTCAGCCAGATGCTTTCAACTGCTAAAAAAAGGTAAAGGTACCCCCGCACATTTGTGCAGTCGTGTCCGACTCTAGGGGCCGGTGCTCATCTCCGTTTGTTAGCCAAAGAGCCAGCGTTGTCCGAAGACGCTTCCACGGTCATGTGGCCGCATGACACGCGCGGAACGCTGTTACCTACCCACCGAAGTGGTCCCTATTCATCTACTTGCATTTGCATGCTTTCGAATTGCTAGGTTGGCAAGAGCTGGAGCTAGTGCAGGAGCTCACTCTGCACGCAGGGCTAGGGATTCGAACCTCCGAACTTGCAATCTTCCGATCAACAAGCCTGGCGTCTTACAACTGCTAGTTTAAGCCTAATTAGCTTTACCAGTTTAAATATTACTGTCATCTGCATCAATGGGTTAGATCAATATAATGGTCTGGATCAAGATTGAGAAATCTGGTATTTTCCAGATGTTGCTGAACAGTAACACCTAGAATCCCACACTGTTGATTATGCTGCATGGAAGTGTTATGAGCATGGAAGTGTTATGAGTTGTAATTCAGCAATATTTTGAGGCCACACATTCTTCAGCCCGTCTAGTGTGGTGTAGTGTTGGACTAGGACCAGATTCAAACTTATCCTTAGCTGTGAAGATATTTATTTATTTATTTATTTATTTATTTATTTATTTATTTATTTATTATTTATTATTTAAATTTATCCCCACCCATCTCCCCGAATAGGGGAGATTCATGGGTGACTGAGCCAGTCACTCTCTCTGATCCCAAGCTTATCTCATAGGGTTGCTGTTGTGAGGAGAAAATGAATAGAGATCCCCATGGAAGCTGCCTTATTTGAGGATAATCTAACAAATAAGTAAAATACGTTGTTAAGCAGAAATGATTCTACAGCCATCAGCACAATGGTTTTCATAAATGTAAACACATGCCTCAACTCATTTGGCTTTAAAATTACATTTCTCTACTACTGACTAGCTTCTTCTAATGTTACCTAGCATCATTGAGAGAATGAGAAGCTTGTCCTCATCACTATTAGATCTGTACAGCAATGGTGGGCTGATTCTAAAAGAAACGGTAAGGATATGTACGTCATTTGCTTTAACTCAGACCATATGCAGCTAGTAACAGTTTTCAGATCCTGTCATGTAAAAGTTTGCATTTGGATTTAATTTAATCCTGAATAAAGAGAAAAAGAAAGCAAACAATTTCAGACTGAATCTGTGGTTATATCTGGTGATGCCTAAGCCTTACAAAGTGATTTGAACTGAACTGGCAAATACTGTGAATTATTTGATGCTGTGGAACACTAGTAAAGCTATGTTTACCAAAAAACAAAAACAAAAATGGTGGTGGTGGTCTGTGTTGTTTCCACATCTTCACAGAATATCAGAATGATGAGAGAGGGAAGGAAGAAGGAGAAGAGGAGTAGAAAAAAAGAACTGACTCTTCTAGCTTCAGGAGCTTTTATTTATTGATCACATTTGTATAGCCACCCATGTCATGCATTGACTCTGCGTGGTGTACATAATAAAACAATCCAATACATAAAAACCATGAAAAGCAACCAGTTTAAATTAAAAAGATAAAAACAAATAAAAACAAAGTGGCAGAAAAACTTACAAAAGAGTATTCAATTGGCTATCATATAACCATCAGCAGCCAACTCTGAAGCAAGGTATTCTGGGACATGTAGTCCAATACCCACGGAAAAGAGTCGGTTCCCTTACCCCTCCCCTTAGCGCGCGGTAAAATGTTGTTAATATATGAATGTATAAATATATGAAATGCAATGTATGTAAGCCGCCTAGAGCCCTCCATTAGGGAGGGGATAGGTGGGGTATAAATATGATAAATAAATAAATAAATAAACAAACAAACAAACAAACCATCTGGAAGGCTCCACTCTATCATGGGATCCCCAGGCCACATGACAGAACCATGTTTTAAGGTACTTCTGGAAGGCCAACAAGGTTGGGGCCAACCTCTGGGAGAATAATGTTCCACAGGGCATAGCAGGTCCTGCCCGATGAAATTCCCTGGCTGACAGACCCATAACATATCTCTCCTGCTGGACCTGATGGGGCGGGTAGATGTAACTGAGGAAAGACAGTCCCTCAAATAACCTGGTCCCATGCCATGTAGGGCTTTAAAGGTCTTAACCAGAACCTTGAACTGGACCCACAAGAATGCAATGGGTTGTTCTAATCCAAAGCTTCTAAGGGAAGGACTGGTCATATCAGCCACTCAATACCTTATGCTGTTAACATTGAGATGCCTGGGTGTAGAGAACCACATAGATGACTTTGGAGAAACAATGTAACAGATAGCAAAATATGATCTAACCCTGGGGGGGAAAAGAGAACATTAGAAAGAAACTTAAACTGACTCTGCCTTAACTCTCTTTGGTATAAAAAGGAAGGAAGGGGAAATTCTACTGGGCTTTCAAGATTGATGTCAACCTTTCAAGGTAGGCCAGGTCTGGTTCCACAAGAATACTGGAGCTCTACTGTGTTGATATAGGCTATAGTAACATAATCTTAAAAGCCTGGCAATGTTTTCCCTCCCTCCCTCCCTCCCTCTTATACCAAACAGAGTTGAGGCAGAGTGTCAGTATAAGTTTCTTTCAAATGTTGTCAGGGTTGCCACAGTGCAAGCCCTGCCATGCGTGTTCAATTGTATTTGGGAATGGATTACTAACAATGTGTGTCTGTGCAAAGGATTTCAAGAGAAGGGAGGGGAGAAAATTGAGAACACTGAGAGCGAAATTCCACCAAGACTGTTTACAGCTGCTCAAGGCCATGCACCTGCATTGCTTGAAGAGAAATATGTTGCTGGGAGGGGTAGCGTGGCTGGATGGGAAAAGTACTGGATAATGCATCATCAAGGGAGGACTGACACTTAGGTGGGGGAAGAGTGAGGTTTGACTGTTTGACAGGAATTGGGTCATTCTGGTCTTTAGATATGTTCTGAATTGTAATACTTTCAATAAAGCTTTCTACTATACTCTAAATGGAGCGTAGTGAGGAATGCTGATTTGGAGGGTTAGATCCAGAGACATCACAGTTGTCTTCTTTTCCTGGGCTTAAACCATGTTTTGCTAACAGTTGTATATCTTCTCCAAGGTCATCTGTGTGGTTCCCTATACCATGACTGAACAGGGACCTTTAGCCTGTAAATCTCACACTCCGCCACTGACTCGTAGAGAGTTATAGTCTTAATCCCAAATGACCGTCTTTTCATCATCTCCTTGTTCTACCAGTCTACTAGTTTGGTTTCCAAATCCAGACTGATTTGGAAGACTAACTGAACTCTTGGCAAACAGCTTGCCAAAACATGCTTCATTAAATGTCTCTTACACTCTTTTCTACTATAAGGTAGAAAAATTAGACCATATGTATGCTGTCTATAGGGCTGCACATTTCCCTTTGATGCTGCAGAAAAAGAAATAATTTTCTTCACTCAAGATGAAAAGAAGTGAAATTATGGAATAACAACTATAACATCATGTTGCAGCACTTCCACATATTTGTTTACTTGGATTATTATGAAATATTTGGCGATAGCCACCAAGATCAATCTTTATCTGAACAAATAAATTAGTAGTTTGTTTTACTAGTTTAGCTATGGGAAATGCTTCTATTTAATGTATATGGTTCTCATTTGAATAGAGCTCATTTACTTTTACTTCTCTCAGTCCAGCAATAAAGGGTTTAATGAAGAGCATCAAATTCACTTTCCTCTGAACTTCACCATCGAAGAGTTGTTATAATTCAACAATGGGATTAGCTGTTGAACCAAGAAAATGCTCATAATGGGGACTGTTCCATCTTACCCAGTAAAATACACAGCTGAGTATGGAAAAGCTGTAAGATATAATTGCAAAAGTAGAATATTAGTTAACCTCTGAAAGGGCAGGAAAGAGAGAAGGGGAAAGAGTGAGAACTAGAGCAACCATAAACTCTACAAAATGTATGGCAGTAATTCTGTGAAAACACACACCTAGGAATAATGAATTTTTATTTACTGTTACTCCTCTAAAGGTGGCTCCATGTTGATCCTGCTCCTAACATGTTCTGAGTAACTGCGACAGTCTCCTGATAGCCATACAATACGAATATGGAGAATTGTACACAGACTATGAAGTTGTAAGCAAGTAGGATTGGACACAAAGGATGACAACATAGACTCAGTGTTGGAAGTGCAGCCTAATTAACAAATAGTCATGACATAGTATAGATTTTCATATACATCATCGGTCAGGAATCACAATCCAAATGTCAGTGGTTTTGCTTTTAGCTAATTAAGCTGTATATTTCCTGATGCATAGAATCATCAATTTGACTGAATCAAAATTAGCCAATTACCTTTTAACGTTTTTTCTACATGGACATGCTGGTCATCAAATGGCCCAGTGAATGCAATAGCTTCATTTGATTCTTACACATATTTATCATAGGGTTGTATTATATTAATTCTAGAAACACATGAGCTAAGTCAGGGCTTTCCAAACTTTTGCTGTTGGCGACACACCAACGGCCGGCGCACAAAAACCCGGAAGCGTCGGCAGCGGTGCTTCCGGGTTGCCACCGCGGCAGCAGCGGTGGCCTGGAACCCAGAAGTGCTGATGGCCCGCCGCTGCTGCTGCCCCTTCGAAAGGGCAGGCTCCGGGGACCCCGAAAATGCCCTCGGTTCCGGCAGGGAGGCGAAAAGCCTCGCCACGTGTGCGCATGCATGCTGCCGGGCTGCTTCCCACCGTACAGCTGATCGGTGTGGAGAATTTCCACCCTGCCTCCCCCAGCGCCGATCAGCTGTGCAGCAAGGAAGCGGCCCGGCAGCGTGTGCGCACGATTTTTACCTCCCTGCTGGAACCGAGGGCATTTTCATCAGCGCTTCTGGGTTGTCACGTGACACACTTGGGGCCTCCAGGCGACACAGTATTGTGTTGCGACACACAGTTTGGAAAGCTAAGTGATTTAGGAAGATAAAAATGTAAAGTCGCTTTAGAGTTGAGCTTGACTGCTTTAACTTTACTTGGACACTTCCATGCAGCTTCTTGGCATTATGTGATTTGCATTTCCCACTCCTGGATTTTTACTGACTTCCCAGTTTTGCCTACACTCCCGGACTTCATAGAACTGACCAGGGCCAGACCCTGCTTAGCTTTCTAGACCAGAAGATGTGCCCACCACCACCACCACCAAACCATTTGGTGGAAAACAAAACCTGGAAAGAGGACAGGAAATGGGAAATTCTTATTCTTGGTTAGATTTCAGTAGTCAGATTACCACGAGGGTTACCACATAGTCTATGGTAGATTAAATTGCTTACTGATCTCTATTATCCTGGAACTGTAACAATTTGAACAAATAAAAATTAATAAAACACTACTCATCAGTAATATTCATATAAATAAATTAAATAAACAAACAAACAAACAAACAAATAAATAAATAAATATTATTTTATTTATTTCATCATGAACTTGGTAAGCTTTGCTATGTGAATACTACTTTGTATGATATCTCTGCTTCTGAAGCCAAAGTTGAGAAATATTAAGAGTTGAGAAATATTCAGATTCAATTTTTCAGGAAACTAGTTTAAAGACAAAAAGACAGCTATGAAGAGGGTAATCACAGGAGAGAACTCTTCAGCACACACTCACTGCAGGCATGCCATGGATGGGGCAGATTCTATTTGCTCCAGGCCTCAGAGACCATGTTGGATTTTCAAGGTGATAACCAGCACCTCCAATTAGTCCTGGAAACAGAGCATGAGGATTCTTGCCAACACCTCCTTTCTAGGGTACCTTTGCATTTCAACAGAATAAGATGAAATCTGAGGCAAACAAACACTTGCTAAACAAAATGCAGACATGTACCGTAATTGAAATTAGAAAAAAACACTCAATTTATTAATATTATTTTAAATGCATGTAAATTTATCACAAAATGCACTGAAATTTTCCATGTTGGTAGACTAGGGAACATCACATCTAAATTTCAGACAGGGAGGTTTGGGAATTTTGGGGTAATTGTGTGGGCATTTGTAAAGCATGATAGAGCCGCTCCTTGAATCTGGTGGACATGATTGATTGAGGTTGGGTGGTTGTATAAGGAATGAACTCAGTGATATTGTCCATTAAATCAATCAGTGTCAGCCTCACATGTTCGTCTGCCATGCTGAATGCTGTACACGTGTAGATTGCTGGCCATGCATTTCATAACTTTAAGACGCTAGCCTCCCTCTCGGTATTCCGGCCAGGAACTCTGATAAGCTCTCTCAACTCACAATCTGTCCGGAGGAGGGTTGCCTGGAGTGGGAACTGAATTGTTATGTCTTAACTGTAGCTGATGTCAGAGGGATGTTTTGATCATGCAGCTTTATGCGCGAAAATCTTTATTCGAGGCTTCTCCTCGCCTGAAGTGTACTGATCCTGAATAAATGAATCTTTTAGGGTAATTGCCTGAGGGATTTCTTGATTGGGAATTCTGACGCTGAGAGTTATCACAGTCAGTCAGCAGGCCAAGTCAACCAGTTAATGCAGCTCAGGGAAAAAATCAAGATAAGAGATTGAATGATGTATGACAATGAAGTGACATTGGGCAGCAAATCCATCCATCCATCCATCCATCCATCCATCCTCCAAAACTTCAGATCAGGTGACCAATGTTAATCTAATTACAAATTGCTTTGACTACCCATGCCATTTTATATCAATGATGAAAGCTGTTACCTTGTTTTTTATCTAGTTTTTTAAAGTGTCTACATTACTACCCTTTGCAATATTTATTCATTGATTGATCAAATTTATATACCATCATTCCATTTTTATGTTTATGTTTATGTTTATGTTTATGTTTATGTATAAAATTATAAATTGTAATTATAAAATTATAAAAATAAAGAACATAAAATTATATTTATATTTAAATTTATAACCCATCATTCCAGGGAAATAGTTTTCCAGGGAGATAATTCAGAACGGGACCTCCATAGAGTAGGTTGAGATGTACCTGATCTATCTCAAGGAAGTGAAAATCTGTTCCAAAATGATCCATGATATTTTATGATCAGGTGGTCAACCAAATCTAATATATAACCATAGCATATAGTAAAAAAAAAAAGGCAAAGGTTTCCCCCCGCAAATTTGTGCAGTCGTGTCTGACTCTAGGGGCCGGTGCTCATCTCCGTTTGTTAGCCGAAGAGCCAGCGTTGTCCAAAGACATTTCCACGGTCATGTGGCCAGCATGACGCACACGGAACGCTGTTACCTACCTACCAAAGTGGTACCTATTAATCTACTTGCATTTGCATGCTTTCAAATTGCTAGGTTGGCAAGAGCTGGGGCTAGTGCGGGAGCTCACTCAGTCACGCAGGACTAGGGATTTGAACCTCCGAACTTGCAATCTTCTGATCGACAAGCCTGGCATCTTACCCGCTGAGCCACCACTCCCCTTCAAGCATATAGTAGGATTGTGCAAAGGAGATTCAGTTGAATCGCCACTTCAAATAGCATATTTAAACTCTTGAAATACTTTGGAGAAATCCAAAGGGAATTTAGACATTCAGTAGGTTTTTTAATTTTGCAGAGCTTGAAAAAATTGTTATACCTTTGCTACCATATATGGATAAAATGGAGAGCAGGTTGACTGATCTGATGGATTCTCTGTTATTTACATGAATACCTGGCCAGTGATTTTGATCACATCTTCAAATTCTGCTGATCAAAGAGCTTGCAGGGAAGGCTACTTTAGTGTTTTGTCTCATTTAGCAAGGTTCACTAGGAGGGAGAGAGAGAAAAGGAGACTCAAAATAATTCAATGGGTGAGTAAGTCTAAGATGTTGCAGTTTTTATTAGATTATAATATGTTAGATAGATAATACTGGTGCTTTACGCACACAACCAAGATAGCACATGCACATAAGTGGAAAATTATGTGTAATCTCAGAAAAGGCTAATCTTCCAGAAAGCTGTGATAACAAGTCTGCTAGCCCAACAAGTAGTGAGAGGATGTTGGAATATTTAATCTTTGTAAGAGTTTACTGATTAAATAATGTTTGAAATTGTTTTCCAAAGGTTACCAAGTGGCCCTTCCTTCAGTCCTGCTATCTCTGCCTTTAATGGTTATACGACCCACAAATAAGTTGGTTGGTGTCCAACTTCTACGAGGGACAAGTGGCGTTCAGTGAGCTGGGATTGAGCAATAGCAGGTCAGTGATGCCCTTAGAAAGGATTGACAGATTGATAGCTCTTCCTCAATTCTGTGGGAGGTGGTGCATGATTGTTCTTAGTTGATGGAGCAATTTGTCTACTTAATTCCAATAATGAGCCTCTGGCATGCTAACCAGTTATGCAACCCCCAAGCCTTTAAAGGAGTGCAGAGGGGATATTAAACACACACACACACAACCCTCAGTATGGTGAAACCTATAAGCAATCTTGCTAAACTTTACATGGTTAAATTCCACTGAAGGACCCACCATCTCTGCTATTTTCATTCCATTCTGTCAATCAGTGGGGCAGCAGCAAATATTGTAATGCAGTGCATGGTTAATTAAGCCTTGTATGAAATCAAATCTCACATTTCAAATTGGTTCAAACTGAATATTGTCATCTCCAAATCTGGAGAACTGAATCTTGCCACCTTTGAATCTCAGATCTTAAATCTGAATTTGATCATGGCTGATTTGCATACCCCTAGTACATATAGCAGAGTCTTACATATCTTCAGGTATAAAGAGCTCAACAGAATATTTGCATACTAATGAAGCATTACTCAAGGAGAACAAGAAGATATTAATCAGAATGCACACAGATCTTGCCACCAGCACAGAAACACTGTCTTCTTCATATGCATCCCTTAAAAGTTAAGATAGAAGAAGAGATGGTTGAAGAGTAATACCCATAAATTACCATGACAGTTGAGGTGATTAAAGCACATGCTTTGATTGCAGGCATTAATCTCTAAAACTCTCCCCATGTTTAATTTAATTATACCCAGGTGTACATTACGGTTTAATTTATTAGTTTTGTCAGTCGCCACTTTCGTTGTTATGATAGTGTTTGTAAAGGGGTAACATAGCTATACAGATTGACATACCGGAAATTAAAATGTAAAGTAAACACTGCTTCTCAATGTCAAACAGGCTTTTTAGGGACATTTCATGCACAGTGCTGCAAGACATCAACGTTTGCCACCATAACCACAGTTTAGTATCAAATTAAGTGCACTCATCTTACATGTGATTGTTTCTGAAGTATGCTAATACGTTTCCTTCTTCATTTCTTCATTCTCCAGGCTAATATTTTCCACTCTTATTTAGCTTTTAAGTCTGTTTGATTCTTTTTAATTTTTTTCTTTACTGTTTTGAAAGTGGCACATTTTTTTCCTAGTCCATATGGTTCTAGGTCTCATCAGAACCATAAACCAAAGTAGGGCAGGAAGGTGTAATAGTTAATAAAATTGCACACAGTGTTTTACAAGTATTACCTGTCTCAAAATAATATTGGGGAAAATATAAAAGGAAAATGGACTTATTCAGTGATCTAAGCACTGAATTTGCTTGAAAGAGAATCAACACCCTGCTTCCTGGGGTTTTAAGGCAAGTACTATGAAGATAGAGGCGTGGTGGCTCAGCGGGTAAGACGCTAGGCTTGTGGATCGGAAGATCGCAAGTTCGGAGGTTCAAATCTCTAGCCCCGCGTGACGGAGTGAGCTTCCACACTCACCCCAGCTCTTGCCAACCTAGCAATTCAAAAGCATGCAAATGCAAGTAGATTAATAGGTACCACTTCGGTGGGTAGGTAACAGTGTTCCGCATGCGTCATGCTGGCCACATGACCGTAGAAGCGTCTTCGGACAACGCTGGCTCTTCGGCTAACAAACAGAGATGAGCACCGGCCCCTAGAGTCGGACACGACTGCACAAATGCGCGAGGGGAACCTTAACCTTTTACTATGAAGTTTCATATATTTCCCAAACTCTTTTGTCATTGGTATACATGGACTTCTCATTTCCAGCAATCTTTGTCCTCAGTATTTTCTCATGTCACACAGATAAAGGCTGCACAACCTGATACCGATAGAAATAACAATTCCCTATATGAATAGTGAAATCATTCTTTGAATGACAAAATAATAGCTAGGAAAGAATAATATGTCTAGGACTGTTACAAAACCACACATTTGTGGCAATACATAAAAATATTTGGGAGAAAACAGCCTCAAGATGCAAAATTTCGAACTGTTCAAGGTGGAATGAACATGTTAAGTGGCTACAGAATTCTGTCAACAGGGAATGGAATTTGGACTGAGGAGAACAGAATGGATTATCTTGAAAAAGCACACTGCTTCCATGTCTATTGTTGTTCTGGCATGTGCCTTCACTTGTAAATAAGCTTCATATTGCAGTTGCAGATGGGGCCTGGGTGATGAGACTGAAAGTTTGTAGCTTGGTCAAGGTTCATCAGCAAGTCTGTGGCAGAGCCTTGAAGAGAAGGCATCTGGTTTGGAGTTTAGCTCCATCCTTGATGTATTGTTGTGTGTCTTTACCAAAGGTAGCTCTGTAATCCAGTCTCTCTCAAGCTCAGACTGAGAATACAGATAGCTAACTACTCAACAACTGACTAAGCTTGTAGGATGCTGGTAAAGTAAGAACTAGGAGTCAGGCAGAGGCACAGTCTGCAGTGGGTTGTGTGAGGTCCCAGAAACCTTTTATTATTTAATTAATGTATCAGTCCCAGATCGGTCCCGTCTTGACTCACGGAATTACTGATGTATATTCTTTACTGGAGCTCTAAATAATTATTCTTAGACTTTCCAAGGTAACACCATGTTTGATAACTTAAACTTTCACATTTTGTTCTAGTTGTTATTACTGGTATTGTTATTATTACTATCCTATATGTTTTGGCAAACACAAAACATTTCCTTGCTGAATTTTTGCAACCAGCCTTATTCTAAGTCATATAATTGATCACCAAATTTTATAGTGACTTATCTGAGGTTCTAGCCCAATCTGGAAGAAATGCAGATTGAACCTGGGAGTCTTCTACCTTGGCCTGCTGATATATTCCAACTTGTTAGATCGGGTCTCTTGCAAAGATGTGGGCAACTCTTCCTACTCAGAGAGCTAGATTATCCCAGATCATCCAACTGATCAGCCTGCTGCTTGGTGGAATGGATTGGTGGCTTCTTTCCACTGCTAATGGCAACTAGAAACCATTAATATTGAGCAGGATTATTGGGATGATAGGGGAGGGGGTATGTGTGGGCTGTTTCAATGCTGGTGGTTTTCGCTTCTTCTAATACGCTAACATTAGTCCGCCTATCTTCCCAAGTAATTTGCAGAATTTTTCGGAGGCAGCGTTGATGGAATCTTTCAAGAAGTTGGAGGTGGTGTTTGTAGAGGGTCCATGTTTCACAGGCGTACAGAAGGGTTGGTAGTACAATGGCTTTGTAAACAAGCATTTTGGTCTCCCTGCGAATGTCCCGATCCTCAAACACTCTACGCTTCATTCGGGAGAAAGCTACACTCGCAGAGCTCAGGTGATGCTGAATCATCCAACGTCAACTTCGCTGGACCGGCCATGTTGTTTGAATGCCTGACCATCGTCTTCCAAAGCAGCTACTTTACTCCCAACTTAAGAATGGAAAACGGAATATTGGTAGACAGCAAAAGAGATTCAAAGACACTCTCAAAGCTAATTTTAAAAAATGTAATATCAGCATTGAGAACTGGGAAGCCCTAACTCATGAGCGTTTCAATTGGAGCCCTCATCATGACCGTCTCCCACCCGGAAACCTATGCCCCCACTGCGGGAGGTTGTGCGGATCCAGAATTGGCCTTTATAGCCACTTACAGATCCACTGTTAAAATTTTACCTTTGGAAGACAATCTTACTCGGCTACGAGTGATCGCCAATGATGAAATGATGATGTGTGTGCTGTGTAAATCTCTGTGCTGTGTGTAGGAATGAAAAAGCAAGGATATGTGGCTTTGCCCACCCCTGTTTTAAAGCACCATTGTTTTCATAAGATCAGAGGCAAGTGTCCAAGAACAGAAGAAAGGCAATGGTCTTAGTGGGTGGAGGCAGAGCAAAAGAGGAGTGAGGATATCTGTTTTCTCTGACTTCTTCTCCCCTTTCTAACATTCCCTTCGCTCCCTGTCTCCCTCCCTGCTATGTAGCAGGAAAGGGATAGATAACTTTTACCAGAGGACTGGACAGTTCTTTTGGATTGGATTTTTTAATGTAGTCAAGGCTGGGTTTTGTCCACTCTGGGATTAGTTATCTGCTAGTTAATGGCATCGACAATCCTGAACTAGAAAGCCTCTGGCAACTGGACACAGAGTCTCAGCTGAATAGATATCATGTGCCTAATGTCCATTGCCAAATCAATTCTCCATAGATTTGTCTATTCGGGTTCTTAATCAAAGATGATAATCAGTCCATAGCTATATCAGCTTGCTGTTCATTGAATAAATATTCTTAAAACAATTTTCATGTTCTCAAGGGTACTATTTTATTTTTTCAAAGTGACAGATATTATTATCTCTCTTCTGACCACTGTATACCATGTTTAAAACTACAGGGCACACAACTGCTGCTGTTATTGATTATTTCCATATTGGCCCTGATAAAACATAGGGAGTGAAAATTATTACATGCTGGTGTGGTGTGTAACTGTTAACAGCTTGGTCCACCAGCTCTAATTTCTCACCAACAGTTGGTAAAGAAATCTATATAGTAAAGTGACTAAAGTGAAGGGATATTTGACAGAGGAATTTTCATTAATCTTAAAGTCTAAAAGTTGTCGACAGGCAAACATTAGTTTTGACAAAAGCCATATTAGAAAATGAGGAGGTACTTAATTATTATCCTAGATACATAGTATATGTGTGCAATTTGTCAAGCATGTTTTAGGACACCAATGAACAAACGACAAAGCTCTTACATTAAGAAATGCTAAAGTAACAAAACCTGCTTCAGAAACACATTTGCCTCATCATCAGTGTTGGCTGAAGTGTTAGAGGAGAGCAAAACATGGAAGGAGTATAATAAACATATATTATTTCTGATTTGGAGTGAAAAGTTCAATGACTTAGTATCCCTGGGATGTGATGATAGTGAGGCTAATTATAATTATGAAATGGAATGATGATTGAATCCATGGCTGTTTATATCATACCAGCTTCCAAAGAGGGAGAGAGAGGCATTAAATAATACGAAAAACATTCATTTTGTTGTAGGTATATGTTATCATCCCCCCCTTTTTTTTCCCCTTTACTTTTAATCACTTTATAATTACTAGAGGTTGTTTGAGATATTTTGGGACTGTAGCTGTAGCTTTAATTACTCAATCTAGAGACTTCTGATAAGTAATAGAATTGAACAGATGCTGAAACTTGTATGGTGGGTGGATGGCAGTGCACGTACCGCCTTTGTATTTGATTATGTACTGTTTCAAATGCTGAGAAGGAGAAGGAGCTTTTGGTGGTTCTATAGATTAACATGAAAGGGGTGGTTTGGAAATGAATAATGCCAGGGTGTCTATAAAGTAAGACAAATTATGTTCACCAACGGATGGCTTTCTTTTTATCTTTGGGTCTTTTCCTTTCCTTTCCTTTCCTTTCCTTTCCTTTCCTTTCCTTTCCTTTCCTTTCCTTTCCTTTCCTTTCCTTTCCTTTCCTTTCCTTTCCTTTCCTTTCCTTTTATGGGTTAGTAATGAATACTCAATGGATGTTAATTTAATTAGAGGAATTTATTAAAGGAATACATTATAAAGATGGCATGAATATCGTATTTCAATATTGTTTCAATAAATATACCTTAAACGTATTTGGGTTCTGGGGGTGTGATACCCAATGTAACTGTGATATATAATGTTCAAGTTCCATTGTTTAATTACAAAACAGATTTATTTTTACTCCAAAAGTATGTGACTCAATTATTAGAAACAATGTCAGAAATATCTAAGGCAGCCATTTCCATACATTTACCTGGGATTATTTTTTATTTATTTATTTAATATTTATCCCGCCTTTATTATTTTTATAAATAACGCAAGATGGCGAACATACCTAATACACCTTCCTCCTCCTATTTTCCCCACAACAAGAACCCTGTGAGGTGAGTTGGGCTGAGAGAGAGTGACTGGCCCAAGGTCACCCAGCCGGCTTTCATGCCCAAGGCAGGACTAGAACTCACAGACTCCTGGTTTCTAGCCCAGCACCTTAATCACTAGAGCAAACTGGCTCTTGATCAAACTGTGCTATTGATCTCACTGGGATTTACTTCTGAGTAAATATATAGAGTTTGGACAGTTAAGATACTGTCTTAGATAGATCACAACTAGGGGGCTCCAGAATCCCAGGGAACCCAAAAAATCTTGGTTGCAATTCAAAAGTTGCAGCCAAATGGTAATTTTAATATGACAGCTGGGAGAAATTATTAAATATATGGGCAACCATATTAGCTGTATTTAAACAATGTGATTTCATTTGAATTATTTTTAAACAGCAATTAAATGAAATAAAGTGTTGTTACTATTGCACTCCCCTTATGCTGGTCCATTTATCCTTTGGAATGTGGTCTTTGACAGGTCCTTGGTCTGAAGAAGGTTGGTGATTCAGGGACACTTCCCAAAGGGCTGTGCTTTTCAACAAGCAGCAGGTTCATTAAGGTAGCTGTGACCTTACAATGCCCAATATTTTTTGAAGGGAGGCTGGGGAAGTGGGTACAACTTTTCCGTTCCTTTTTGAACTTGTCCTCAGAGAAGTATAAAAAAGGTAAAGGTTCCCCCTGCACATTTGTGCAGTCGTGTCCGACTCTAGGGGCCGGTGCTCATCTCCGTTTGTTAGCCGAAGAGCCAGCGTTGTCTGAAGACGCTTCCATGGTCATGTGGCCGCATGACGCGCGCGGAACGCTGTTACCTACCCACCAAAGTGTCCCTGAATCAGCAACCTATGTTACCTACCCACCGAAGTGGTACCTATTCATCTACTTGCATTTGCATGCTTTCGAATTGCTAGGTTGGCAAGAGCTGGAGCTAGTGCGGGAGCTCACTCCGCACGCAGGGCTAGGGATTCGAACCTCCGAACTTGCGATCTTCCAATCGACAAGCCTGGCGTCTTACCCGCTGAGCCACCACGCCCCCTATTTCAGAGAAGTATAACCTCTGTCAAATCCTCAGGCTTCTTGGAGATTGTCAGAATACCTTTTCTTTTCCAATTACTGTTTGGTCAAGCTGGCTGCACATGAAGGGAAAAGTCACAAGCTAGAAATCAACTTCCTCTGCAGAAGTCCAAGGCAGATTTCCTCACTTCAAACGGAAGTTATCATTATTTTCATGCACCTCAGGAAGAGGATATTCCTATCACAGACTGCACTCATATTCTGGGTCTAAGGATGGCAAAAGAACATTTAGGGCTGCCATTTAGGGCTCCAACTTTGGGACATTCAGTTCGCTCTGCAATCCTTTCAGACTTTGCAGAAGGACATTCCATCTGGGTAGAAAACAGATATTCAGTGGTGTGTTTAAAGAAACCTTCCCTTGAATCACCCTGTGAAAGTGGATGGCCAGATTGAACAGCCAAAGTGACTCAATGCATGGAACCCAATTGGGTACCTTCAAAGCACATCAAAGATTGTGATAACTGAAGGGACTTTTCTGGTGCTTCTGAGTTAGTCAGACTTACCAAAGTGGCAACATCTCTTCCATACATTGACAAAGTTAAAGGGGTGGTTTGAGTGATGTGATGGGCTCTGAGACACTGACATAAGTAGCCTGTCAAAGAGATTCATCCCCTCCACAAACCTTGCCATCAACCTGCTGCAGAGGTTCTCTGCAGTCATTCCTAAAAGGGACGTCTTTCCTTCTTTACTGTCTTACTGAGATTGAAAAGACAACTGCATTGTTTCAATGGCAGTGTCATTCCCTCACAATGTCATTCCCTCACACAGTGTCATGCCCTCATGGGAAGCTTTTGTGTGATCTGACTGTAAGATATATGAATTAGGCCTGAGTTTTAAATGCAAAAGTACCTATACTCTTCACCCAGTATTTTGATACCATCTTCAGCAGTGGCATCCTAGAATGTGAGGTTTCAGGTTTCTTTGGAAAGATCTGGATTATCAATGGCTTGTATATTTTAAGAAACAGGGATTCAGCTTTTTATTGCTTTATCCCAAAATGCTAAGTATAATCTGATACCTGTAACACTTTTTCAGTGAGTAATTTATTTAGTTTGTAATCCTGACCTTTTAAAGTCTAATGTAAAGTGCAGAATTTATAACAAGAAATTTAGGTTAATTTTTTGGACTGTTCAACTTATTTATATTTCCCCCTCCCCCCCTCCCCCTGCTTCTTTTTGTTGTTGTTGTTGTCCCACCCAGCTAAGTAAAAACTCAAAAGCCTGTACATCCGTTTCTGGGAATATGGTTGGTCCTAATGAAAGAATCTGATTTTCCTCATGGATCAGCAGAGCTGTCTTCCCTTTATGTGAGCCAAAGGGCTGGAATCACTGGGGATTCCTATATTGACAGCTTGAGTAAAATAAAATAGCATAGATTCTCATTCCTGAGATTACTTCTGGGCAATAGTATTGGAACCTGTCAACCCAACAGTTCGAAAGCTAAGGCAAGTAGATAAATGGGTACCACTTACGTGGGAAAATTTGCTGGCGTCCTTTCGGAGGGTCGCCCTCGGACCGAAGAAGACCTGGTGAATCGTGTGGATGGCGGCGGAGGACGGCGGATCCCGAATGACAATTTCCAGGACGTCAGCAGCTGGCTCAGAAGCGAGGGATTCTGGGGCATGTAGTCAGATACCTGCGGAAGAAGAGTCGGTTCCCTCACCCCCTCCCTAATGCGCGGTTAACATTGTTAATATATGGTTGTATAATATATGAAATTGCAATGATTGTAAGCCGCCTAGAGCCCTCCGTCTAGGAAGGGGATAGATGGGGTATAAATACGTAAATAAATAAATAAATAAATAAATAAACCTGCACTCTAAATACTAAATTAATGAGCCACCACGCCCCTACTCTAAATACTGGCAGCTATTAATCAAAGAAAGTGTCAACCAACTTATATCATCCTTTTTCAAGAGATGGAGTTTTGTATTTGGGTGACACATACGTTAAAGAATTATATGATAAAGGATTAGCAGAAATACAGAGGGGAAAAAAGAGACCTGGGGAGGTTCAGAAGATGTCCATAATGTTATTCTTGTGTTCTGAGATATATTTTGATTGTCACTCTTCTCTTTCACTTATTCTACTCCTTGTATTTTCTTACTAATGATGTAGAATCCAATGGGAAACAAATTGCTTCCACTACAATTTAAGGCTGTGGTCCAATCAGGAAGAAACTTCTGTATTAATAACTGAGCAGCATACAGTATGTCACTGGCGATACATCTATTTTTGGGGCGATGACGGAGTGGAGTATATGATTTTTTATTTCTTTCTGGCTGTTAACATGAAGAAAGCAACAACCAGATTACAGTCATCTCAGAATATCAAAGTATAATATGGAAAAGTCTGCCTCAGGGCTCTTCATTACTTATTTGAGTGAGTGAAAAATGTGTGGTGTCAAATATTAGACCTAAATCACCTTGTCTTCAAGCTTTTTTTTTTTTGCTTTGCTTTTTCTTTCTTGTCTTGTTATTCAATGGTCTATGGGTGAAGGGAAGGACAGATCACAATACAAAGAATTATTCTGAGCTGAATCCATTTTTCCTCTGCAGGCCTGCATAATACTTAAGTAACATTTTTCTTGGATTTCCTTGCTGTATTGAGGGTTCTTTCAAAGGGTTTAAATCCAAGTGCTCTGACAGGGAAGGCCTGACTCTCTTGTTATTTGAGGATGTTGACTGCTCCCCTTGGAAGGAAACTATTTTGCATCACAAAAGGAGGACAGGCCCTCTGCAGTGAATCATACAAATTAGAGCTGCAAATAATATTATATGGTTAAAAGGTCAGTTAAACTTATTCAGAACAGTAGGAAAGTCCTGGAAAAGAGTCACTTCCAATAGAAGAGAATATCTATAGCTCAGGGTTGAACTGTTGAGTCTTTGGGGCTGTCTGAGCTTGGTTGTTTGCTTGTAGACATTTCACTACCCAACTAGGTAACATCATCAGTTTGCTGCCTGCTACAGCAGTACTCACTGCTGATCATCACTTACACTGATGAACACACACACACACACACATCTTTCTATCTAGCATATCTTTTTGATATCACTTCTTTCAAAAACCTGTTCATAGAAGGGATTGGATGATCTTGATGTAATTTGAAAAGGAATTAAGTAAAGGATAGATTTATCCATTCCTATGTAGAAGATGGGGACATTTTTCATGCTCTAATGACTCATGGGTATTTTTAATTGATGCTGTTTATGATGCAATGAGAAGATTGGACTTAGAAGTCTTATGAGGGGATTTCTAGGGTGAAAAGATAATGATTCTCATGTGAACTCCAGGATCCATGTTGTTGTCCCCTGGTTACTGACTCTGCCATATTGAATGTGAGTAGAACCCTTAATGCACTTTCTATAAGAATTTCTGACTGCAATATGACTCCCCCGGTTGGGGGAGATAGGCAGTAATACAAATTTAAATAATAAATAAATAATAAAAAATATAATTCTACTTACATTCAAATGAACAAGAATATAACATCCCACTATGTTCTCAAATCTGTTCAAAATCTGTTCAAATATTTTGCCATGCACTGATAATGCTGTACTAATATAAAGGTTTCAAACAAGATGCTATGATAGCACAGGCTAATAATGCTTGAATAGTGTGGCTTCCACACTACTTGGAGGTCTGGTAAGTCTTAGATTGAATGACATTCACTTAAGCTTGGTTTAATTGGGGGTGCCTATGATATAGTGATAACTTAGATTATCTGTCCATCTATAGTAATTCAGTACTGTATACAAATTGTTAATGATTATCTAGGATTTCAGGCAGAGATCTTTCCTATCATCCTCACCTGATTCTTCTAATAGGATTTCTTCATGTAGATCATATGCTATACCAATGAGCTATTGCTTATGTCTTCATATGAACCAAATCCCCTGTCTCTCTCCAACATACCAGCCATGCCATGTTAAATTAAAGATTAAGATTGTCAGATTAAGATTGTCAGATTAAGATTGTCAGATTGTTAAAGATTAAGATTGTGGCACAAAGAACAAAGGGGCTGTGGTGGCTCATTGGGTAAGACGCCAGGCTTGTCGATTGGAAGATTGCAAGTTCAGAGGTTCGAATCCCTAGCCCCACGTGCGGAGTGAGCTCCCGCACTAGCTCCAGCTCTTGCCAACCAAGCAATTCAAAAGCATGCAAATGCAAGTAGATTAATAGGTACCATCTGGGTGGGTAGGTAACAGCATTCCACGCGTCATGTGGTCACATGACCGTGGAAGCGTCTCCACCCCTATGAAATTACATACATAGTTCATTTCTTCCCATCCCCACCCATCCATTCACAAATCCAAAAATCATTGTCAATTCTAAGTGTCAGCAAAAAGTCGATAAAGTGTTTCCAGAATTTTATTAAAATATTCCTTATTTTAACCCTGATCAAACAAGTCAACTTTATATTCCTTTTTTTTTTGCATCTGACAATCTTAATCTTTAATTCATCAAGTTGCTGTCATACGATTGAATCTGCATGCAGACTTTCTTTCTCCCATATCAAAAATTTATTTAAGGTTTTAGAAATCCTGTTTTGCAAATCCAAAGATAAACCCTTGCCCAGGTCCTTTTTCATCTCTTGGTTTATCATTTATATTTCTACTCTTTCATCTCTGTTTTATAATCCACAATTTCTTTATTTTCCAATATTTCTACATCAGATAGGATTTGTATCCACTCTTCATCCTGTCTATCCATAAATTCTTCCATATTTTTCTCTGTCACATCTTTCATGTCTTCTTTATAATCTTTTTTCAAGAAATACATTTACAGGTGCAGAGATTATTGCTGTCAAATTTGTTATAAGTTTCTCTCCCAGTTCTTCAAAAATCCTTTGAAATGTCTCAAGTGTCATACCTTTATTTGTCATTTTTCAGATTTCACTTTTCTTATTCCTGCCTGGAACTTTAGTCCCCTCTAGTGGCCCATTTCTATATTCACAAAGTCTCAGGTTTCATTATTACTTCACTTTGTTTTCAACTTTCAACCAATGGTCTCTTTCCTGGTAGACTAAACAATTTTTATTCCCATGGAAGTGTTGTTTTATTTACTCAATTTTTCAAAAGTCTTGGCAAAAGTCCTAATATTCCAAATTCATCTGGTCCCTTAATCCATTTAAAACTTTCTCAGATTAAATTCTTATTTATCTTTTTGCCATTTGTTTTATATTCTTTACATTCTTTAAATTGTTAGCTTTTTTATAATTTTGGGATGAACTTTTACTCACCAGGCAGTTTTTCAGACTTGTTTTTTTAGAAGACCTCTTTTAATTGAAAAATAATTGTAAATCTAAAAGTGATTAGAAAGTGAGGTAGACAAACCCCGTGTCCTCAAAGGCTCCACCATGGTTGAGAGCTTGATGGCTTTCCTCACCTCCCAGTGCTCAGACCCACAGGTCAACCACTGTCCTGTAGTCTCCTTGTGAGGAGCAGCTATCCAGAGCACAAGTGGGCAACCTCTCATCCTCTCCTTGTCCATAGAGGGTCTGTTGGACTGAGCTTGCCGTTGGTCCGTCAGTCACTGCCGCGGCATCTTCTCCACTCTTTTGGAGATGACTAGTTCACTATTTTCCTTACCCAGAAGTCCAAGACTTGGCATATAGTTTCTAAAGTGATTTTTTTAAGTAATAAAATTTATGGCATTCAGACCATAACATGTATAAGTTTATCAGAATATCCAGTTTGTGGGATGAGCATAATGCAGGAAATTTATTTATTTTTTTTTTAAAAAAAACCAGAATGCTTATCAAAGAATTTAAAGCAAAATATCAGTGCAGTATTTACTGCAACTAAATAAAATCATCTATCTTTCCTGCTCTATCTGTTTGATGCTACTTCCAAGCACTTTTAACGTTCCAGGACAGAAATGTGCTTCTGATGGACTTCTGAGGATTATTTTCAATTCCTATTTTAATGTTTCTTTTTATTAGAAATGCAAGAGTTTCAGTTCCCTGGATGATAGAGTAAGGCATATATTTAAAAATCACGTAATGCAATAACATTTTCTGTTATTCCTAAGCTTTAATAGAAATTAATGAGAGGATGTCTGTATAATGCCTACATCTTTCAAATAGGCACAAGGTTTTCATTCTTGTTTTTGGCACTAAAACAGAGGCTTTTGGATACTGTTGTTAAATAATACCAGGGAAATATGAAATCTTTTTACACTTATCCCTATATACTTAGTTACCACTTCTGTATATTTAGACAGAGAATTTTATAAATTGTGAGTTTATGCTGTAGATATAATGGGCAAGCCTTGCACTGCTTTTCCCTTGAAAGAAGGATACCAATGTTCACTTTAAAAAAGAAAAGAAAACAGGGTTAGTTTCCTCCAAGATGCAACTTGCTTTATTGTGTATCATTTCTCATTCAAAAACAGTGACCTAGTTTTATTGCTTAGAGTCTCCTATTTAAAGAAAAGACACAGAACTGGCTATTCAACAAATACCATTTCTCTAGTCAAAACCCACCTTTATACCACAAAGGCAGACTTAATTCTGATATGTAAATCAGAGCTTTTTAGTTAGCTAAATGACACAATATCTGAAATAATTATTTATAATTATATACACTTATATAATTATATATAATTATAAATAATTATTTCGGATATATACACTTATATAATTATAAGGGGCGTGGTGGCTCAGCGGGTAAGATGCCAGGCTTGTCGATCAGAAGATCGCAAGTTCAGAGGTTCGAATCCCTAGCCCCGCGTGATGGAGTGAGCTCCCGCACTAGCCCCAGCTCTTGCCAACCTAGCAATTCGAAAGCATGTAAATGCAAGTAGATGAATAGGTACCACTTCGGTGGGTAGGTAACAGCGTTCCGCATGCGTCATGCCGGCCACATGACCGCAGAAGCATCTTCGGACAACGCTGGCTCTTCGGCTAACAAACGGAGATGAGCACCAGTCCCTAGAGTCGGACACGACTGCACAAATGTGCGGGGGGAACCTTTACCTTCATATAATTATAAACTATAATCATATACTACTTATAAATAATATATTCACTATATTTTTTGTGATACCTTCACAGATGGCTTCTTGTCTGGTATTTATACATAATACTGAATCTGTTGTTCCTTCTCCTTCTCCTTCTCCTTCTCCTTCTCCTTCTCCTTCTGGAGGCGGAGCTACCTGTCTTGTAACAGCTGCAGCCTAGCCAGCCCTTGTTTTGAGGTTTTTGGGGCATTTAGAGCAGTGGGAGGCGGGGCTGTTTGGTAGCCCCTGTTGTGGGAAGGCGTGGGCCACCCCCCCCGTCGCAGGGCGGGTGGTCCTGGTCCCCTCTGGGGCATTTGGGGGCCGTTTTTCTCTCCCCCCGTTTCCCTGTTTGAGTTTGGTGGTGGCCATTTTGTCCCAGCTGTTTCCCATCTCCCTGGGCTTTTTTGCCTGTTTGTTAGAGTTTGTTTGGGTTTTGGGGGCATTTTTTTTGGTTTTTATTTTCCCTGCCCCACGGGGACGGCTCCTTGGAGCAAGGGGGGTCGTTGTTGGGCCCCCTGTCCCTTTGTTGGGGTTTTTTTCCGGGTGCTTCATTCCCTTTCACTCCCCTTCCTGGTGGCTGTTGTGAGCCTGGGTCATGGCTGATTCTTCGTTGACGGGCGGGGGGTGCGGTGTGGCCCCCCGTGTGGTGGGGTGGGGGGGGCACCCCCCCAAGCACTCCTGGGGGTGTCCCCACCTTAGTTGGGCTCCATTCGGGCTCAGTCGGGGTGCAGGGCAGCCCTGCTGCTGTTTCTGATGGGACTCCTCGTGAGTCGCTTACTGAGCCGGCTGGGACCCCTACGACTCACGAGGAGGCCAGTTTGCCTTCTTCGCAGGGACAGGCTTGTGGTCCCTCCCCGCTCTCCTCTTCCCTCGGGCTCGGTGCCGGGGCAGTTCCTGGGGGGTCCGCTCTGGTGGAGGGGTCTGGTGGTTTGTTTGGGCCCCCGGGGGTGGCACAGTCAGGCCCGGCCACGCTTGTGGCTGGGGGGCTGCGGAACTCGGGGAGGAGGGGCAAGCGGGTCCTCCCGCTTCGGGGAGCGCTGCCCCTGCCCCTGCGGGGTGTGTGGGGGCTCCACGTGACACCCCAGCGCAGCGCGAGGGGCTGGTTTCTTTCTTGGGGGGCCTCGTCGTCCCGGACGGTGCCTGGTGGGCTGTAGTCTCAGGCCCGCGGGTGTGGGGGCTCCCCTCGGATATGGGGAGCGACTCCTCTCAGGCGGGGGAGAGTATGGGCTGGTCGGGGGCTCCTCACTGGGGTCCTCGATGGAGGATGTGCCGGCTGCTCTTGGCCCCTTGCGGGGTCGCCGGCGGGAGTTGGGCCGCACCGGTGGTGGGCGGTCAGTAGTGGGGCGCCGCTGCTCCTCGGCCTCTCCCTCGGGGGGCCGGGCGGGGTCCGCTGGGCGGGACCGTTCCCCCCTGCACAGCCGCTCGCAAGAGGGCTCCGGCGGGTTCAGCCGTTCCACCTCGTGGGGTGATGGCAGCGACGCGGGCTGTTCTTCGCAGGGGACCCCCGGCTCGCGGGAGGCCATCATCCGGGAGGGGTGGTTGCGGGATGTGGCTGCGCCCCTGAGCACACTGCCCACTGCGTACCTCGCGAAGGAGCAGGACGCGGCGGTGGTCCTCCTCTGCTTCTGGGGGCTGGTGGTGGGTCACGTGCGCCTCCCGCGGGTGCCGGTCCCGGCCCTCTCGAAGTGCAGCCAGGCTCGCTTATGGGCCATCTTGGAGCGCGAGCTCGAGCCCCTGCTGACCGCTCTGCGGGACAGGCTCCCGGTCCCGGGCCCTGCGTATGAGCGTGCATCGGTGGCGCGCTCGCTAACCTTGGTGGCTGTGAAGCAGCTGCTGGTGGGCCAGAAGCCGTGGGGCAAGACGTCCTGGCCCCTGTGGCTGACAGAGCAGGGCCTCCTCCGGGCCTTCCAGGAGGTTTCCAGGGGCTGGCAGGCGGCTGCGGGTGCAGAGGTCCCCGTCGGCCAGCAAGCCGGGTACATCCTCTTGGCCCTGTCCGCCCCCGACTATGGGGCCTGGCTGGACACCGTCGTGGTGGCACTCCAGAGCCGGGGACGACGGATTCGTGCCTCGGAGGAGGGAGCGGCGGCTCGTTCAGGCAGTGAGGGCAGGGCGGTTCAGCTGCCTGGCGGGGGCTCATCTGTGTGGCATCGGCGGGGTGGCCGCCGGCACCATGGTGTGTCTGGCCAGGGGGCAGCGCGCAGCCCCTCGGCGGCGGCTAACACGCGCTTGTTGCGCTCGGGGTCAGGGTCGAGCGCTGCTGAGGGCACATCGGAGGGCCGGGCCCGCCGCAGCTCCGTGGCGGACCGGTTCGATGCACGGCGCCCAGCTTTGCTAGGGGACCAGTCGGACGGGGCCGTCCCCGGGGATTCGGAGACCACAGGCACGGCGGTGGGGTCGGGGGAGTGTCCCGTGAGCCCGCTCCTGCAGAGGGCTCCTCGGGTGCTGGCTGGGGCCCCTCCGGGGGAGACAGGGGATTTGAGACCGGAAGGGCCAAAGCGCGGCCTGGAGGGACGCCGCGTCATCGCCGGATTCCATGCAGCCCGGCGGCGCGTCCGCTTCTTCCGGCACTTCGTGCGCACGGCGGGCGGCCCGGTGGGCACCGACAGCTGGGAGGAGCGGGGGTGCGGCACCCAGCCGGCGCCAGCGGCTGCTGACGAGGACGTGCCCTTGGCGGGCACGGCGGCCTTCGTGGAGGCGCTCCGGGACGACCATGCCGCGCCGATGCGCACCGACGAGCGGGGCATGCTGGCGGTGGTCGACCGGTTCTACCGGGAACTGTAGAACGGGCGGGCGGACGAGGGGGACGCGGGCGTGGAGTTCTTCGCGCCCCTGCGCCCGCCCGGCGGCGGCGCAGACTCAGCGGCCCGCCTCGCCGCGCTTGGCGGCACGTTCACGGTGGAGGGGGTGCGAGCGGTGCTGCGCGGCGGGCGACGCTGCTCTGCCCCGGGCCCAGACAGCCTGGGCTGGGCCTTCTACGAGGCGTTCGCCAACCTGCTGGCCGCGCCGATGGCGGCGCTCTACGAGGGCTGCGCGGCGGGGGGGGCGCGCGGGCAGCGGGCGGCTGCCAGGGTCGCTTTACCAGAGCATCCTCCTGCTCTTCACCAAGCCGAGGGACCTCGACTGCACGCTGCCCGCCAGCTGGCGCCCCATCGTCCTCACCAACATGGACTACCGGGCAGTCTACTACTGGCACGCATCCTCTCGGACCGGCTGGCCGCCGCGGTGGAGCTGCGCATGGTGCCCACCCAGACCAGCGCACTACCGGGCCGCAGCATCGCAGACTCCCTCTGCCTCCTGCGCGAGGTCTTCTGCCGGGCAGGCCGGGGGGAGTGGCGGGGCTTCCTGCTGCAGCTGGACCAGTCACGCGCTTTTGACTGCGTCCGCCACGCCTTCCTTTGGCGGGCGCTGGCATGGCACGGGGTCCCCGGGGACTTCGTGGCGCTGGTCCGGCTGCTGTACGCCGGGGTGACAGTCGTCCCGCAGGTGAACAACGTGCGTGGGGCGCCCGTCCCGGTGCGCTCGGGCGTGCGGCAGGGTTGCCCCCTGAGCCCGCTGCTGTACGTCCTCGCGCTGGACGTGGCGCTGTGGGGCTGGAGCGTGATGGCGGTCTGGCGGGCTTCCCATGCCCAGTGGGGCTGCGGGGTGGCGCGCGGGGTGCGCTTCCTCGCCCATGCCGACGACATCTCCCTCCTGGTGTGTTCACGCACGGAGAGCCAGCGGGCGAGGGAGGTCTTGCGTGGGTATGAGGCGGCCTCGGGGGCCCAGGTCAACGACCACAAGAGCTGGGTCGTGGCCCTCGAGCCACCAGCCGCGGGCGACGGCGTGCTGTGCCGCTGGCCGGTCGCAGAGTGGTGCGGGGAGGGCGCGGGGCCCGGCGTGGCCCACGCTGCCCTTGCCGGGGCGGCGGTAGCGGCCCTGCCCACGGTTCGCTTTGGCCTCCACCCGGACGCCTGGGTGGAGAACTGGGACCGGTGCGCCGAGCGCTGGGAGGCGCGCTGGGCACGCTGATGGCATTGGCGGCTGCCGCTGTTCAAGCGGGCCGCCTACCTGTGCACCTACCTGCTCCCGCAGGTGGCGCACCTGGCGGCAGTCTACCCGCCGCCGGACGCTTTCCTGCGCCGGGTAACTCCTGGGTGGTTCGCCTTCCTGTGGGGCACAGCGTTCTTCCCCCTGGCGCGGGCTGTCGCATACCTGCCGGTGCGCGAGGGCGGCCTTGGACTGCCGGCACTGGACCTGGCACTGTGGGGGCGCTTCCTGGCGCAGAACCTGGGCAGCGCGTCCGAGCTACTCCCGCCACCAGGCGCGGGGGTGGCGGTGCCGCCGCCGGCTGGTCGCGTACCGGCGCTCTGGGCGGCGCTGTTCCTGGCCCACTGGTGGGGCAGCGACTGGGGCGAGACGCGCTGGTGGCGCGGCGGGACCTGCGCCTTCCGTGTCTCGGGCCCGGACCGTGGCTGCCTGCCTGCATTCCTGGCGGAGCTACCCGCCTTCCTGCGCCGGTACTGCATCCCGGCGGCCCACTTCCACCCCTCTTGGCGGGAGGCGGCGGCGGGTGTGCCGGGCCGGGAGGTGGCCATCCGGCACCGCATGATGCGGGTGGAGGTGACGGCAGAGGCGCTGGAGCGTGCCATCATGGGGCCGTGGTGGGCGGCGGCACGGCAGCAGGTGGCGGCGGGCCGCCTGCCAGGCTACCGGGCGCCGCCGGCAGGCCCGCTGGAGCCCTTCACCGACCAGCGGCTCCCGTACCTTTACTGGGAGACTCGCTGGCGGGCGTACCACCAGGTGCTGCGGGAGCCGGCGGCGCAGCCATGGGCGCGCGGGGAGGCGCGCCTGTGCCCGCGCGCAGTCTGCACCGCCACAGCGCTGGCGGCCGGCGCGGCTGGCGCCATGCCCGAGGATGACGTGTGGCACTTTGTCGCCGAGTGCCCGGAGGCGCGCGCGCTCTGGGCGGCGGTGGCGTGCCGCTTCGGGCGGCCGGAGCTGGCCGGCCAGCCATGGCTGCAGCTGGTCTCGGGGCTGGAGGACCCCGGGGCCTTCTCCCTCCCCCCCTCCCCCCCGTGGCTGGCCCTTCACGGGCGCCCATGCCCCCGGCCCCTCTTCCTCTCCCGCTCCCCCCTGCTGCAGGTTCGCCCGGACAGAGCAGCGGAGACGGGGGCCCTGACCGAGGTGGCATCGGTGCGGCCTCTGGCGGAGCCGTGGAGGACGGCGGCGGCGGAGCAGCCAGCACTACTGACGGAGGCGACGGAGGCGGCGGGGCCGGTGGTGGGGGTCGCGCAGGTGGCTCTGGACTGGCGGCAGCGGCGCAAGTGGCGGGGCGGCAGTGGCGGTGGCGGCGGCTGCCGGCCTTGCCCTGGTCGATGCTGCAGATCCTGAATTATCTTGTCCTCCATGCGTTGTGCCAGCTCCGGACTCGGCACCTGCGCGTGGAACGGGCTGGCAGCACCCCGCCAGTGGACTGGGCGTCGGAGGAGGCAGAGCGCATCGCCGACCGGGCAGCCTGGATCCGTGCCGCCGAGCGCGAGCGGCTGCCCGAGGAGCGCTGGCGGCGGCTGTGGCCGTGGCGTGAGCGGGCGCCCTCCCCGCCGCCGATCACGTGAGCGCGGCTTTCCCTGTGGGCCTTCCCGGCCGGACTGACTCTGGGGTTTTCCCAAGGATGACTTTGGTGGGCGGCGGGTTTGCCGGTGGGCGTGTGGGGGTTTTTTGTTGCGTTTCTCCAGTCCGGAGTGTTTTTTGTTGTCTTCATTCCCGTGGGCCTGGCCGCCCGTTCCCACTGGGGGCGTGCCAGGGCCGGTTGTAGGAGGGTTTTAACCAATAAAAAATCGTGTCGTTTCCTAAAATCGTGTCGTTTCCTTCTTCTCCTTCTCCTTCTCCTTCTCCTTCTCCTTCTCAAATTGGTAGCAGAAAATTCAGTAATGGGAGGCAACTAGAAATAATAGAAGTGATTTTTAGGCTATTTTTCAAGCTTTATGGAGGGGCAAGGGTAGAAAGAGTAGCTGTTTGTCATACATGGCCCCCGTACAAGCAAGCAAGCAAGCAAGCAAGCGAGCGAGCGAGGGAGGGAGGGAGGGTATGGATATGCCCGTTCTGGTGATGTCACCATTTCACTGGATGGCATCTTGCTGCCCTCTACAAGTTTAGAAGGCCAGGTTGCAACCCCTCATTCCTCAAAAGCTTCCCATCATATATTGCTAGATTATGAGGTTCAGGTTAAATGGAAAAGGAATTATTTGGGTTCTGTTGTAAACCTTGCAATACTATTGTATCTTTTTTTTTACTCCCTATGACAGTGAGATTTCTCTCACAAGCCATATAGTCACCCATTAACTTATTAAAAAGCAATGGTGTAATTTTGTTTTGCAATATGCAGCACACTACATTTTATCTTGCACGAGGACAACAAGAATAATTAGTGTAATTGATGATGAGACAGAAATGCTTTGATTTCTCTAGAGCCTTATTCTGTTCCAAAATACAAAATTACTTTCTTGAAGACAACAGATTCCCCTTTTGCATGTGTATGCTGTGGCAGGGTAAGCTTCCATGATTGAAAATGGGTTGTAGTTTGTATCAAGGTTAGAGTTTTGTCTGTTTGCAAAATGTATGAAAAGTGTCTTTTTATTTGTTTATTTATTTGTCAAATTTACATGGCCATCCATCTCACAAACAAGTGACTCTGAACAGCATACAAGAGTTAAAAAACAATAAATATATATAAAACAATTATTATTATTATTATTATTATTATTATTATTATTATTATTATTATCATTAAAGCTATAAAAAAGCACAAAGCTAAAAGAGAAGAGATATTGAGCAAACAGCAGATGTTAATGACAATAGAGGCACATCAATATTTCACCAGTCTCCTGGGTCCCCAGGCCTGATGGCACAACCAGGTTTTGAGGGACTTCTGGAAAGTTAAAAGGGATGAAGCCAGCCTCACTTTGGGGTGGGGGGAAGGATGTTCCATAAAGCGGGCACCACAGCAAAAAAGTCCCACTGCCTAGGACCTACCAAATTTAGCTCCCTACCCGACAGGCCCTGCAGCATGCCCTCCTGGTGCAATGGACAGATGTAATCAAGGAGAGGCAGTCCCTCAGATAACCCGGTCCCATGCCATGTAGGGCTTTAAAGGTCAAAAACAGCATCTTGAATTGGACCCGGAAACAAACTGGTAACCAATGCAGTTCACAGAGCAGAGGTATAACATGTGTTCTTCTAGAAACACACATAACTGCCTGCACCGCTGCATTTTGCACCAGCTGAAGCTTCCAGATACTATTTAAGGGCAACCGCATGTGGAATGCTTTACAGTAGTCCAACCAGGAGGTGACTAGGGCATGAGTGACATCCAGTTGACACCTAGAAATTTCTTGAGTTATTTAGGACAACAGAGAACCAGCATGTCTGCCTTCCAGTGCAGAATTTATAAGGGATAGATTTGGCAGGCAAAGGGTGTTTGTTTGCTTTTTTTTTTGCTGTGAGTTTCTGTGTGGACTGCATGTGCTAAACATGTTCAAAGAGCAGGGCAACTGAATCCACTGGATGAAAGCAGACAAGGGAGTCGGAGAGAGGATCTGCAGGGGAATGAGGAACACAGGACTAAGGACCAAACAGGAGCAAACAGAATCTGGAAGGGACATTGCACAGCGGACTGGCTGGTGAAAACATTGGAACAGCACTGGAAAAGACAGACCAGGAGTAACAGCCTGAAGAAGCATGACCAAGATGCTGGCTTTCCAACTGGCTCAAGGAAAAAGAGTTATTTTTCCTTCTTTCCCTCGTCTCTAATTTAGAAATGAAAATTAATGAAAATAAAGCAAAACTGCCTAAAGAAGGAATTAACATAACAAAGCACTGATTAAATTTAGCAACTACCTAAGATACGGGAGGGATTGAAACAGTTAAGGGACTATAAGAAGTTCTCTGTGTGTCTGTGTCTGTGTCTTTGGGTGCCTTCAAGTCAGTGTTGACTCCTGGTGACTGCCTGGATGAGTCCCTGCAGTTTTCTTGGCAAGTTTTTTTCAGATGTGGTTTGCCATTGACTCCTTCCTAGGGCTGATGGAGTATGACTGGCCCAAGGTCACCCAGCTGGCTTCGTGCCTAAGGCAGGACTAGAACTCACAGTCTCCCAGTTTGTAGCATGATGCCTTAACCACTACACCAGGGCTTTCCAAAGTGCCGCCGCTGGCGACACACCCAGCGGCGGTGGCGGCGGTGGCGACACGCGCGCGCACGGCAGCAGCGCAGGCGGGCCTGCGGTGGCGCGCGCGCATGACGGCGGCGCGGGGGGCGTACAGCTGTGCGCGTGCACGGTGGCGGCACGGGGGGCGCGCAGTGGCGCGCGCGCGCACGGCGGCGGCGCGGGACGGGCGCGTGCGGTGCGGGGGGCGTGCGGCGGCACGCGCACGCATGGCGGCCGCCGTGCACGCGCACGCCGCCGCTTCCGGGTGGTGTGGCACACAACTTTTGTGTCGCGACACACAGTTTGGAAAGCTCTGCACTACACCAAACTAGCTCTCTCTATATTTATTGTTATAGCATAAATAAAGTGTGTGTGTGTGTGTTTGTATGTGCATTTGTTAACATAAAACAACTGTATATTAAAGATATAAGTAGTAATTATTTATTGTGGCTTTCTCTACTTTCTGTTCTTGCTCATGAGGCACCTTCTCATGAGCTATTGATGAAGACAGCCCATTTGAGGAGAAACAATCATGAGAAATCCTCAAGCAGTTCAACATGCCTGGTGATGTGGCTTTGTATTCGTGTTTTGCTGGTATATTTAATATACAGCATGATTATGACAGGAAAGAAGCAAGCAATAGTCTTTAATTTTCTGGCTTCTTTGAATCCAAACTCAGCTTCTTCAAATTCAGAGCATTGCAGGCTCATGAAAAAACATCTCTCCTTTTTATTTAAACAGTTCATAATAGTCAAATCAGCACCCAAGATTAACTGAAATTCTGACAGCAACAATTTTCCTCTCCATCTTTCATTTCAGAAGCTTTATGAAAGAAAAGAGACCTTTGTTGATTTCTCCCATTTCTCGAGAAAGATACACATTATCACAAAAGTATTGTATGGCTGCCTTTCTAAACAGTGAAATAGGACACTTTTGCAAATGAGCAGCGATTCCTGTTCTTCATACTACAGGTATATGTCAGGACCCAGCTTATTGTATTTTCCCTGATGTGGATTGTGTGTGTGTGTGTGTGTGTGTGTGTGTGTGTGTGTGTGTGTTGGCTTAAACAACTAGTGTTTTTCGTGTGCAGAAAAAAAATGCAAGAGAATCTAATTTGTTCATAGGAAGAAGAGCTGCTGTTTTTATTTGCCACAAGAAAAGTGAGTTTAACTTCAAATCACACTCTGCAATCTTCACTGCTAATTGCCAGGTCATTTCCACCCCTTTCCCCAATGTAGTGCTCAGGTTTCAAGGAATGTTTGCTACATTAGCTCTTTTGCCCTTGCTTATCTTATGTTGCAGAACTATTGAACAATTTTGTCCTTTTCCTGCACAGTTTCTTCCTTGCTTAGCTCAGTATTCTCCAGTAGTCATTACTGAATACCACGAATGACTGATTCAGTGTATAGAAAAATGTGACAAACAAGGTCAAAAGATGCCTTTATATCAGCACCTTTTCTAGCTTACCTTTTCAGAAACAGGAGATATGTTCAGGAGTGGCCAATGAAAAGATCCCTTGTATGACATGTTCAAAATGAACGAGCTCAAAGCAAAACGGTATGTCTTATTTTTATTACTGAATTCCCTACCATTTTGGCATCCTCTCTTGTACTGTCTTCATTTGCATTGCTTTCTAATGCCAGTGAAAACTGATCTGGAGGCAAAACAGCTCCTTGTGCTTTGTCTTTTAAGAACTAAAATATGGATGTATCTCAGGTGATAATTAAAAAATCTGTGTAAATTTGAAAACAACCAACAGTGTTCTCAGAACTCAATAAACACCTCAGCCTCCTTTAAATGCAAAAACAAATTTGAATCCTTTTATAATCAGATGCCTTGGTGACTCTGGTATCCAAGTGAGGTTTTCACAAAGATCTCAAGACTGTAAGATGCAAGAGATTTTCCTACTTTTAGTCCTTTTCTGTGCATTATGGGAAGTATGATTTGTTAGCTAAATGGAGGTGAGAGAAAGTCATTGTCAACAATTTGAGCTTAAAGGAATGACAAAAGCAAGAAAAGTGTTGGAGTGCTGGAGTTTAGCAACTAAGGCATTAAATGGTTTTATATTTCAAAGGAACACAAGGAAACGGGGGAAAATCAGTTAGGAAGAAACAGGATAATAAAATATAGGGTCTGATTAGAACAAGCTATATTTTTACTTAGGACAGCTGAATACATTATCAGAGTGGTATGGTTGCTATTTCCCTGTACAAGTTCAACTCTTCAAAAGCCCAACCATTAGTAAAATAAAGCTGCTCTCCAGGGTCGTGATAAAACTCCATTTTTTTTAGTGGGAAAGGATAAATTGATGTTGCTGAAATACCTGGAAATCTATAGTAGATGGCTGGTGGGAAGCTATAGTATGTATTGCTTAGTAGGTTATAGATTATCTAGGTTTATTGTGACTATTGTTGTTTATTCGTTCAGTCGTTTCCGACTCTTCGTGACTTCATGGACCAGCCCACGCCAGAGCTTCCTGTCGGCCGTCACCATCCCCAGCTCCCCCATGATTGAGTCCATCACCTCCAGATTATTGTGACTACATTGTTTTATTAATAGTTGAATGTCAGAAACACAAGATTGCAGAAGTGTTTACAGTGCATGGTAGAATGATATTAGCATCTGTAGTAACCAAGACATGTATATCTGCTATGGCTAGGACTGCACCATTTCAGAAATGCTTGACGAACTCTATATATGAGTCCTGGAGATACCAACAATGATATCCCAAGCCAGCCTGGGAAAAGAAATTTGCTAAAGGAGAGATAAGCATGACATTTCCCCCCTTTCCTCTGGATTAAAATTGGAGCAGCAAAAGAATTCCTGGTTCATTTTTCTTCCCCAGTGAGTACAAAGGGCAAATCTACATTCAAACGAGCTAAAATTCAACTGGAAAGCCATAGCCACTTAACTTTATTCAATCACATAACAAATGTTGAAGGGCACCCTTCAGGGGCATAAGTAGAGCACTCTGGGCCTCCTCATTCCAACATTAGTCAAGATTTAAAGAGCTAGTGGCTACATTCAGGGGAACAGACCTGTTCTAGTCTCCTGGGCTTGCATATATAAGCTGAAAAGCAACAGCAATGACACAGGTTATATCAGTACCAGGGCCACCAGATTTAGGCTCCACTGATCAACTGTTTGATTGATTTTATTAATCCAATTTATATGGCCATCCATCTATCCCAAGAAACCCTGGATGGCAAACAAAGTAAAAACAGGGCATTCTATTAAACCTAGGCTGACCATATTTCCTTGAGCAGAGCTTTCCAAACTGTGTGTCGCGACACAAAAGTGTGTCGCCACACACAGTCGGCTGTGTCGCCACACAACCCGGAAGTGGCAGCGGGGGCGTGCACGGCGGCGGCGGCGGCACCGGCGTGCCATCGGTGCTTCAGCGTTTTAGCGGAGGCTGCCGCCGCTGCCGCCACCATGCACGCCCCCGCCCACACCGGGTTTTCCCGCAGCGACACATGAAAATCCGAAAGCGCCGCAGCCGCGGCAGCGCGCAAAGATCGAAAGCGGCAGCAGCGCTTCCGGGTTTTTGTGCGCTGCCGCGGCGGCGGTACTTCCGGATTTTCCTGCGGCGACACACCAAGAGCAGTTGGTGTGTCGCTGCGGGAAAACTTTGGAAAGCCCTGTCCTTGAGGCAAAAACGTCGCCAAAGTGGACGTGTGGGTGCACGTGTGTGTGGGGCATGCATGCATGGAAGCAAGCGGGCATGCGCGCTGGTGCGCGTACATGCATGCGGGGGGCATGTGGGCATGCGGTGTGTGTGTGCACACGCACTTCGCCAGGAAACTTTCAAAAACAGGACAAAATTGAGATTTTTACTATAACGATGGGACGCTCCAGAAATGGCGAAATAACGGGACAGTCCCATTCAAAACGGGACATATAGTCAGCCTAATTAAACCACAAGAAACCAAATTGAGGTTCAGTAAAATCACAAAACCACTAATCACATACACCAATACCAGAGCTCCCATAAATAACATCCCAGCCCCAATGGCTGGGAGAAGAGCCAGGTCTTCACAGTCTTGTGAAAGGCCAATTGAATTGAGGCTATATATATAGTCTCTGAATATTTGGCGGGGGAGGCTGTTCCATAGGGCAGGTGCCATGTCAGAGAAGGTATGATTCCTGGACCCACCAGATACATTATTTCATTGAGGGCATCCAGAGCATGCCCATTCTGCCAGATCTGATGGGATAGGTAGTGGGGAAATGTAGTCACACAAGTAACTTGGTACTATGCTGTGTCGGCATAGTACCAACATGCTGCTGCATTCTGGACCAGCTAAAGCTTCCAAATTGTATTGGAATTTCCGTCTTGTATCCCACCTCCCCTTTTTGGGGAAGGTGGTTGAGAAAGTGGTGGTGTTGCAACTCCAGAGGATCCTGGATGACATGGATTAGCTGGACCCCTTCCAGTCAGGTTTCAGGCTGGGATATGGGGTGGAAACTGCATTCGTTGTGCTTACGGATGATCTCTGGCAGGAGCGGGATGAAGGGAGTGCATCCATCCTGGCTCTTCTCGACCTCTCAGCGGCTTTTGATACCATTGACCATGGCATCCTTTTGGGGCATCTCAGGGAGTTGGGGGTGGGCGGCGTAGTTTTGCACTGGTTCACCTCCTTCCTCCAGGGCCGGTCCCAATCGGTGGTAATAGGAGATGAGAGATCTGACCCTCACCCCCTCTTCTGTGGGGTGCCGCAGGGTTCGGTTCTCTCCCCTCTCCTATTTAATATCTACATGAAACCACTGGGTGAGATTATCCGCCACCACAGGATAAGGTATCACCAATATGCTGATGATACTCAATTATATATCTCCATCCTGGGTGAAGTAAGTAATGCAGTGGCTGCCCTTTCTCAGTGCCTGGGGGCTGTGGGGGCCTGGATGGGAACAACAAGTTTCGACTGAACCCTGGTAAGACGGAGTGGCTGTGGATTGATGGCTCCTCTGGATCCAAAAAGTTAACATCTCTAGTTCTGGATGGGGTTGCACTACCCCAGTCAGACCCAGTGCGGAATCTGGGGGTCCTTCTGGACTCACGGCTCCTGCTTGAAAAGCAGGTGGCAGCCGTGGCCAGAAGGGCCTTTGCACAGCTTCGTGTTATGCACCAGTTATGCCATTTCCTGGATCAGGATGCCCCGGTCATCTCCCACATAGACTATTGCAATGTGCTGTACATGGGGCTACCCTTGAAGAGAATCTGGAAGCTCCAACTGGTCCAGAACGCAGCTGCACATGCAGTTATTGGTGCCCCAAGAATGGCACATATGACACGGGGTGCCAGTATGCTTCCGGGCCCAATTCAAGGTGTTGGTTATCACCTTTAAAGCCCTACATGGCATGGGACCAGGCTACCTGAGGGACCGTCTCATCCCCATAACATTGAACCGTCCCACTCGGTCATGCAGAGAGGGCATGCTGTGGACCCCGTCAGTAAGGGAGTTTCACTTGGCGGTGTCCAGAAGTGCCTTCTCTGCGACAGCACCCACCCTTTGGAACGTTCTACCCCCAGAGGTGAGGCAGGCCTCATCGCTCCCAGCCTTCCGGAAGAACTTAAAGACCTGGTTCTGCCGCCTCGCCCAGGATGGGAAGGGTAACAGCTCCTCCTGGGGATGGCTGGTCCCATAGAGCCCTGCACTGTGCACTGACATACACTTCTAATCATGATTAGCAAGGACGATTTGTTCATCTTTCCCAAGATTACTTTGGTCATTTTCCAGACTAGCAAAAGAGGAAATGTAAATGCTGTTTGGTTCTTTCCTGGCAAAAAATGTCTATATTACCATCATGTACTCACGTCACTGAAGATAAGGGACTCCAATCTTCAGAGGAGTATAGTGCAATATTATTACATGCACTGAAATATAACCCACAATGCAAGTACAAAAGCACTGTATGTAGAAATACAGAACATTCCAACAATTTCATAGCAACATCAGTAAAGGTGCTGTTTCCATGAAGTGTTTACCACAGCTCCATCAGAACTGATCATTCTTAGTACTGAATGAACGAACCAATAAACAGTGGTATTGTCTTAAAGCCTTTTTTGCTTTGCCTTGCTCATCTGAGTTGCCAGAGACATCTAGCTGCTTTCATAAAGAGCTTTCTGAAGAAGCTGTTAGCATTGGTGAGATCTCTTTCTAGCTAAAAGTTGCCAAAAGACCTTTGTTGATTGTGGATAAGGTTAAAAAGGAACTGTTGCAGACAATGATGTATAACGAGACTGGGAGCTTGATGGTAGAGGTGTCCAAATATTTCAAACTTTACATTTTGCACACCTGTATTTGGTGGCCATGGGAAATCCAATCTCTCTCTCTAGCTTCCTGTAATTAATTTGCATGGAACAGACCTTACTTTATACATTACTGAAAAGAGTAATTATTAAGTAGTGTATGCAGAGATAATCCAATCCAGTTTAGTTTAATTTAAGGTTGCACAAATGGCTCATTCCTTCAGGGTCATGCTTGAGGTTATCCAGTCTGATTGATATTTGGCTCCAGATTTGGAAAAACAGAGCTCTGTTATATTGTACTGTAGTTTGGATAAAATACAAGCCACTATATTTTACTGTTCTTTTCTGCTTTAAAGCAGAATGAAATAATTTTTGGTGACGCTAGAGGTTTATGAGAGATTGAGTCATGTTGTATTGCAAGGCTTAAGTGTACAGGAGAACTAGAAGATGTGCATATCAAATACTGTTCAAATTTTTTAAAAAATATGCACAAAATATTTTCAAAAAAGTGCACACATAAATGTATGTATGAAAGCAAGGTGTGCTAAAAATCCACTATATAAGAGAAAATTGTTTAAAATGTGTGCAAGCAAACAAAACTGTGCACAAAAATATTTATATTAAGAGATGTGCATATGAAAATCAATGCCATTTTTGGGAGGGTGGATTTTTTTTGGCCAAATTCACAAATAGATGAGGAAATTGCATGAAACAAAACCTGTGGTTGCTAGGAGAAATTGAATGAAACTGAAATTAACATATTCAACCATCTCTAGTTACTCCTTGTTCTTAATAGACCCTATCTTGTTCTTAGATTCCTTTTTAATACATTGCCACCCGTGATAAGAAAAACCACAACAAGAAAATGGTAGGTTGCCTACAAATGATAAGAACTCACTCCCAGATAGACACTTGATTCCTACTCTTTATCCATGAATTATGGTGGTTAAAGTCCTATGGCAAGATAACTTTCCTTCATTTGACTTTGCAGCTATGTGAATTTTGGAACAAGTTCATGGACACCTGTGCTAAATGGCCTCTCAAAAGTAGCTTTTGATCACAGAATGGCCTAGGTAGGCTTCAGATGCATTGTATTAACTTATCAGCAGTTATATGAGAAGAAACTCAAGAAACCTTTAACAACAGGGTCAGGGACCATAAGCATTTATATTAGCTGCTGTAAAAGCTAGTATCTGGGCTCCATCTCCTAGGAGGAGAGGAACTAACTGATGTCTGCATACATAATTCATATAGCTTGCAAATTATTAGTATAATCAAAATAGCACATAAATTAGCAATTTCCTGTGCTAAAGCCATCTACATAAGCACTAAATAACCCATTTGACTGCTCAAATCTAATTCCATTTTGCCCTCCTAAAAAGGACCAATCTGTACTGTACTGGCATGATTCTTCTTCTTTTAAGACAGAATAGGTAAACAATTTTGATTTAAATGCCTGTCAACTGGTGTGCAATCTTTGGGTAAACAGGCAATCTGTTCTATTCATATGCAACTGAACAGGCAAAATTTCACTTCCTCTTTTAAACAAAGGTGGACATTGTGGGAATCAGATGATTCTTGAATATAAATATGCAGTTTTTACTCTGGAAGCAGTAATGTGTCATACAATTAATACTTAGCAACACTGAGTTAAGAAAAATGGGAAAAGTGTGAAGAATTAACTAGAATCCTGCATGTGCTATATTTTCATAAGATTCTTTTGTGCAGTAATTAGGCCTCATGACAGGAGTTGACATTGTCAGAAATTTGTATATGGTCCAACTCCTCTGGTGATCCTACTTATTTATCCCCCTCCACAGATCTCTCTCCACTTTATTACTTGAGGCAACATCTGCAAATAGAAGTCAAAAACTGATCTAGCTAGAAAATGCTGCTGCTTCTATCTGCCATTTTAATTCTCTCACACTGTCTCTGTGCTCCTCATAAAAACAGAAGGAGGAAGAAAATAAGTAGGGTATCAAAACGGTAAATCTCCAGACTGAAGAGTTCAATACTATTGGGGAACAGATTCCATAAAGATAGCAAATTCCGCTTATATTTTTATACAAAAGGAGGCAGTATGGGCATCAAATGATTCTTTAAATAAAATACACAGTTCTCATAATGGAGTGATAATGAATATATAGCAACATTGAGATAAAAAGAAAGAAAAATGGGGTGGAGGGAGGACTTAACTAGATTTGTTGTTGTTGTTGTTGTTGTTGTTGTTGTTATTCATGGGAGGGTCAAGCCAACAGCCAGAAATTCCCAGGGCAGAGAAGTCAGTTATATTCAGCTTGAATGCCATGAAACGTATGACAGAGAGACCATTAAACTGTAGCAGGAGAAGAAGCAATGGGTTTGAATTGTTGGGGGTATAAGTGGGAATTTGAAAGAGGCCAATCAACTGCTTCATAAACTTCATTCTAGTTTTCAGTGAAGGTGCCATCCATCTGAGAGCCTAGCAGCCTAGTAGTTGGGATGTGCTGAATTGAGCGTCCTGGCATTGCTGCTGAGGTTTGCAAGGGAACTTGACAATCAGGGTGTAGCAGCAGGGCTGAGCTAGAATGGTCAAAGATGGGAGGTTTTGCCACATCCCCCAAATACGCAGTACTCGAGTGAAATCTTTATTGGTTTTCTTAAGCAAAGCTAGCTCCAATACCCATGCTTACATACTCACCAGGGCCCACTCAACCAGACTGGTCAAACACTGACTAGTGTTGATGGGAGAGGTCTGGTCCAGACACAGAAGCAACTCAACTCTTTGCTTTGCTTCACTTGGTTTTCTACAAAGAGTTGTTGCTGATTCAGAGACCCAGGACTTGCATTGGTGTTGGGTGAGTTTAGGTTCTTGAGAAATTAGTCACTTCCCTCCTCACAATCTGCTGCAGTTGCCAGAATCTTCAGCATATGTTGCTTGCTCCCCCTTTTGGTTTCCTGCCCTTGAGTACATGCTGGCTCTGCTTTGAGCTTATGGTAGATAGTTCTTAAGTTCCTAAAGATGACTGTACTTTTGACTGGTGTGTAATAGTTTCAAGCTTCCTCTCCCAATAGTCATTTGGGCTTTATGTCCCCTGGCTCTGCCTTCAGCTGCCACCTAACTTGCCACAGGGGGATACGTAGACCAAGGTTTCTCAACCAGGGTTCTGTGGAACCCTAGGGTTCCGCAAGAGGTCACTAAGGGTTCCCTGGGAGATCACAGTTTATTTAAAAATTATTTCAAATTTGGGCAACTTCACATTAAAGAGGTGACCTTCATTCTTAATTTTTATAAGAACACTGTTAATGCATACTGTATATACAGGCCTACACATGAAACGAATATAATAATTTTGTAACTTCTGACCTATATTTGAGCCTGAATATGCAGGGGTTCCCTGAAGCCTGAAAAATATTTCAAAGGTTCCTCCAGGGTCAAAAGGTTGAGAAAGGCTGTCCTAGATCAGTCTCACAAGAAATAAAATTACACAAGGAGGAGGAGAAAAAGAAGAGAGAGGGAATGTAAAAAATCCCTTTGTTGCTTTAAGTTGTCACATGCAAAAACAAGGTTGGAAGAAATAAACATATAGTGCTGCTAAAACTAGAGACAGGGAGCCAGTTTGGTGTAGTGGTTAAGGCACCAAGGTAGAAACCGGGAGACAATGATTTCCAGCCCTGCCTTAGGCACAAATTCAACTGGGTGACCTTGGGGCAGTCATTCTCTGAAAGAAGGCAGTGGCAAACCACAGGGACTTGTCCAGGCAGTCATCAGGGGTCAACAGTGACTTGAAGGCAAAAAACAAAACAAAATCAAACGAACAACCAAAGATAGCATCTCAAAGGTATCTCCCATTGAAGGCTGCAAATGGGGTTCTAAGTTTGGTGTAGATCACAGAATGGGAGGGACTTGCTGTTATATAGCAGGGAATATGTCAAGATACAATAACTGGGTTTGCACAGATTAAAAAATAATCAGAAAAAATAAAAATATTGATTAGTACACAGAACATAAAGAATAATCATAGCTCAGTGCTAACTAAACATATACCTATATCTACCCAAGTGACAATTCATTTGAATTAGAAGTTCTTTTCTGACTCAATTTTACCTGTACTTGCCTTTGGGTTTTTTGGGAGTTCCAAGCTTAAATCTGAGGCTGGAGGCGAACGTCGGATTTTTTTTTCTCTCTCGCACATACCACACCATCTTGCTCCTTTTCTCTCAAAGTTCTGACCCTAATCTCTTAGAAAGCTTTTTCTTTCTGCAGAAGGTGAGGGGCTGGGGGATTTGGCTCTGTATGTTTCCCAAAACATGCTTCTCTCCCTAATTCTCTCAATAATGTCTATTGAGAATGTCTACAGTCTGCCTGAGCTGAGATGCCCATTGCTCATCTAGGTTTTCAGCTGGTTTCCCCAGTCTGCAGAATGGGGAACGCTGGCTGGCATTCACCATACAGGAATGAATGACTAAAACCATTTTGACCAATAGAAAGTGTTAAGCTGGTCTACAGCAGTAAAAATATATGAGCAAGGCCAGATCAAGAGGCCTGTTATAAATAGGCCACCACACTCCTTTTCCTAGATCTGCCATAAGCCAGCAAATCTTTGTCTTGGCAGCTTCAGGGTTCCACACAGCTATTATCCATTCTGTCTCTGAGATTCAGCATGCCTTTCAGACATGCAGCCACTTCTCTGGGATTTCAGGAAAATGAGAAATAGAGTTTAGTATCAAGAACACAGCACAACTTCACCCTATATGCATTTGTAAATACCTTACCCAGCAATTTAATGTACATTTTTAAAAAGTATAAGAACACCATAAGCAAAGGATAGGCAACCTGATGCCATCCAGATGTGTTAAACTAAAGCTCCCAGAATCCTTTCCCATCTATCAAACCAGCCAGATGCAAGCTGAAGCCCAGCTAGAGTAGGCTACCTATCCTTGCCATAAACTAATCACTCTTTGCTGGAGCAGCAATACTGTAGGTCACTTTTTGGAAAATGATCTGTCAGGGAAGAAGACAGCTATCCCAGGACAAGGCCCATTGGGCCAAATCTAGTTAACAATCAGAAGCACCATGGGACTTTCCAGGTTTGCAGGAAAATCAGCAGGTTCACATTTACCCCATCTCATCTTGCAAAGGAGGTCATAAACTGGAGTGGCCAAAATATTTTTAAGTTCACAAAACTAGTTTAATAAGGGGCAAGATCATTATTTTTCTGCAGGAAATATGCCTAGAACTGGGAAGACATCAATCTGTCAATTGTGTTTTCTCTCCGATTTTTCCAGTTTTCAACGGTTTCATCCTTTTCCCACAGCTGTTTGAGAAGTTTTGTTTTTAATACTTGAATGTTTTCACTCATTTCTGCACACATTTCTCACACAAACATGCAATGCTCCTCTCCTGTAACCCAGTTGAGCTAAAGGCTTCTGCCATGCAAAGAAAATGGAAGGAGATGTGTAAAAATAAAGACCAGGGAAAGTCAAGTGCTGAAACAATGAAAGGAAAGGATCTGTGTCAAAGCAGGAGGTATGAAAGCTGAAGTGATGGAGGTGGGTGGGCATGGGAGTGGGGAATCAACAAGCTGTCTTGAGAAAGATGAAGGGGTTGCCAAATGAGAAGAAGGTTTTCTCCTTTTCATACAGTGCAAGGCTTTTCTCTCCTTGACAAGCTCACTAACCTTGTGCTGGCAACACAATTTCCTCCCTTATACTGTAATTGATGTCATTTCAGGAAAAGAACACTTTGGGGGATTGCATGGCTCTCTCATTTAGCTTTGCAAATTCTCAGTATCCACTCTCACCCTCTTGCTGAACAGCTCTGTGGTCCAATTGTTTGATGCTCTTGTTAAGGAGAAATCTGTTACTTGATTCTAAAGGAAGTGAGTGAGTGCATCTACCAAAACATTGCTTTTCTGTGACTTTTCCTTGAAAGTTATTTCTCTAATCATTTAAATTGATGTGTGTATTTTAAATGACATTTTTAATTATTTCTAAACGATACTCCTAATAATCACTTGAGCAGTGTGCAGCAAATCAACGTGAACAGTACAAAAAAGCAATGAATTGTTGTAAGCATATTAAAAGCTCAGTAAAATACAAATAGTATTCTAGCATACATAGAGCTCTTTCCTTCATTATGGATAAAGGTCCTGCACAACTTTTATACAAGGCTGTCCACAGGATCTTGCTGTTTTTGTCAAGATGATTCTGCAAGTGTACACACACAACACAACACAACACAACAAGATGATTCTGCAAGCATACACACACAACACAAACCTCTGGAGCTGAGCCCAAATGGCTTTTCAGAATCCTCCATGTAATTTGTGGCTAGAAAAAATGTGGACTATTTCTCTGAAGTTCTGCCTTCAGAGGAAGGAAAAATTCACTAACAATTTTTCAAAGGCAGGGCCTCCCCTTCAATGGTGATAGTAACACGGTGCTGTTAAAAAAAGTAGAAGGAACAGCTACTTGTGATCACTTTGTGATTTTCGGGAAGCTTCATAAACCATGGACACTGCAGGTAGCTTGAAAGTCTATAGTACAATGACAAGACCGTTTGGCTCGCTCATAACTAAATATAAATGCAAGAACATCACGCTTCACCCCCGAGAATTTCTCTGAACTTTTCTTGTCCTTGGAAAGAATTTTGAGAGCAAATTCTCTTTAATCAAACTGAATGGGAACTGAGAGCAAAATGGAGGAGAATTTTTTACCCAATTTAAATCTATTTCACAAGTGACAGCAAATTTCCCCCGGAGGCTACCTCCCATTGGTAGCTGCTTTGAAGTTCAAATGTGATATTTGGCAAACCCTGTATGAATAAATGGTGGTAGAGACTCAGTACTTAACTGATGTCAAGTTCCTTCATATTTGGAAAATGTGCATATTTTTATATATTTTTCAAATGACAGCTTGTTAGATATCTAGTCTGGGATCTGTCAGAAAACCCAAATAGCAAAATATTCTTAAAAATCATATTAGATATAGGAAGAGATGGTTCATCAAGCTGGTTACAAATATGGTTTACATGACAAATGAAAAATTGAATTGAAACGCAGCCAGTATGGTTCCTTTTTGAGTAGTCAAACAGTGAAAGCTAAGGGAAACAAATGGGTATGAGATTGGCTCATTTTCATATCTTCTTAGTGATGAAAGCAATGCTGATTTTAATGGTGCCATTTTAATTTCTTAAGACAATCCTGCATGTCACAGTAATGACTGTGCTTTCTCTCTCTCTTCCGTGAATGCTACTGGAAAATGGTTTATTCTGTGAAAACAAAATACCTACCAACTGGGTGTCTTCCTGTCCTCCCACAGCCTGGAGAAAATATAAGCATGAAAAAAAAAGTCTAGTTACCTAATCAAGGGTTTCATTTAAAAATGGTTCTGGAAATGAACAGTAAGGGAAAGACCCTGGATTTAATCTTAGTGGAGCCCAGGATCTAGTGCAACATTAGAAAAAATACTGAACTAATTAGTAGGAAACACAATACTAGCAAAAGTTACAGTACATAGAACAGTTACATAAATCCAGAAAAATCACACTTAACTTCAAAAGGTGGAAGATATCTAAAAGGAGTTTAATAAAAGGAGATAGTGTAAGGCAAAGTCACAATGGTTAAATTTCTCCAAGCTGCTTGGACTATCCAAACCACAGTACTAACCACTTAAGCAAAACATATTGTGCAGATCAGGAAAGACATCCCCCTTCAATAACCACCATAAGGAAGCTGTAAAAGAGAAGCATTACAGAAAAGGCCAAAATGTGGCTGCTGTGAAAAAGGCAAAATGCATGTTGTGGGTTACTAGGAAAGGAATGAAAAAACACAATTGCCATTATACTAATCTACGATACATTAAAAAGGGTTATTACACATTAAAAATGAGGCAAAAGAGAAATTTCCACTATGGAAACAGTGCTGTGCAAAGGGCACTCTATCCTTAAGTCATGCCTTGATCTCGGCGATCCCAGAAATCTGCAGTCTCAGTACCGCCAATCAAAGTTGAAATGGGTTGACTCAACTCAGCAGCTTGCTTTGCTCTCCTGAAAGGGAGTTTATGGGCATGAGTGATATACCTACCGAAACTCCTTTTAGCTCTAGATCAAAGCAACACAGCTACTCGGTTCTGGCATTTCAGGAAGAAATACTTGATTTGGCATGCTGCTTTGAAGGGGCACTAACTGAAGCTTTGACAAACTGAAACACCCCTTTGAAGCTCCATACCATCTTGATTAACAGTAGTGGGTGCTGAAAACAGGTGGGCACGATGACAGAGTCATGAGAAGCAAATACGTTCCATATCTCAGTGCTTCACTATGCATTAAAAGGTGATGCATTCTGTTAGTAGTTTTTGTATGTTTGCTCCTTCAAGGCTTCATATCCTCTCAAAGACTGTTGGACACTGAAATGAGAAAATAGAAGCTAAGAAGTAGAAGAATTACTTGGATGTAGAAGAGATGGGAGTTGTTTCCCATGCCGTCTAATAAGGAGCTGAGAACCCTAGATGGGACTTTGAGATTGGAAACTAGAGGGAAACAAAAGGAACTAAAGATTACCATTAAAGGAAAAGAACACTTAAACTTGACCCCAGAATGGAGCAAAATACTTAAACATTGGATGTATTGAAGGATATTTGTGAACAATGGACTCAGAATTTAATTTTAAGAATGTCTGCCATTATACTGTAGATAGACTGTGTTTAAAAGATGTTATGGAAGAGGATCAAGTTTAACTGGACAAGATTGAGACTGAGACTGATTTGAAAGTGGATTTAAAAATGACAGGCTACAAGAATGATGTGGAAAAAGATGCTACACTGGATATACAAATGAAACCAGCCAATGTCTTAATAATTAAAAGGGATATACAAATAACAAACCAGAAGTGTAACTTGGACAACTTTCCTATATTGGATTTACGAGAGACCTGTTAAACTTTTGAAGGATTTTGTGAGAAGGGACTCAGAAAAAATGAAAAGAAATCAAGTTCTAGGACATTATTTGAAGGGATTAAAGATCAAGATTGTTAAAAGTAAAAGGAAGGAATATAAAGTTGGTTTATTTGATCTCTGGTAACCCTATAAGGTATGACGAAGGTGAAAGAAGAAAGTGCAAAAGCTGGGCTGCAGTTAAACCTCAAAAAAACCAAGATTATGGCAACGAGCTTGATTGATGACTGGCAAATAGAGGGAGAAAAAGTGGAGGCAGTGACAGACTTTGTATTTCTAGGCGCAAAGATTACTGCAGACGCTGACTGCAGCCAGGAAATCAGAAGACGTCTACTTCTTGGGAGGAGAGCAATGGCAAATCTTGATAAAATAGTTAAGAACAGAGACATCACACTGACAACAAAGGTCCGCATAGTTAAAGCAATGGTATTCCCTGTAGTAACCTATGGCTGCGAGAGCTGGACCATAAGGAAGGCTGAGCAAAGGAAGATAGATGCTTTTGAACTGTGGTGTTGGAGGAAAATTCTGAGAGTGCCTTGGACTGCAAGAAGATCAAACCAGTCCATACTCCAGGAAATCAAGCCAGACTGCTCACTTGAGGGAATGATATTAAAGGCAAAACTGAAGTACTTTGGCCACATAATGAGAAGACAGGATACCCTGGAGAAGAAGCTGATGCTAGGGAAAGTGGAAGGCAAAAGGAAGAGGGGCCGACCAAGGGCAAGATGGATGGATGGTATTCTGGAGGTGATGGACTCAACCATGGGGGAGCTGGGGATGGTGACAGCCGACAGGAAGCTCTGGCGTGGACTGGTCCATGAAGTCACGAAGAGTCGGAAACGACTGAACGAATAAACAACAAAAACCCTATAAGGACTTTTGCTGACCAGGACTGAATGACAAGGCTTTAAGGATTTGTTTATAGATAAGAGATGAGATATGGGAAGAAGTGATCATTTGTTGTATTTTAAGAGAAGGTGATAAGTTACTAAAATAGTTTCTACTTGTTGTGATGAAGGTGTTCTGTTTGGAGTAGGAGACAGCCAGGAAGATTTATAGAAAATAGTTTTATTTACAATCACACTATTTACAGAGAAATAAAGTCCTTAATGGCAACTCGAAGATCAAATTCAAACCCAACCAGGCAGTAGAGGAGGACCTGATAACTCAGTGAGACTGGAACTGATGGAGGAACCTGGCAACACTGCAAGGCAAAACTCAGCTAGTGTTCACAACAAGGTAGCGAGGCAAGGTGTAGCAGGAATTCGTGGCAATGAATCAAGGCTAAATTCAACAGGACTGGCAAGGCAAGACTGCGTAGTAGCATCTAGATGAGGATGATCAAAGGTGGTAAAGCACAGCTTGGCTGAAGCGACAATACAAGACTGGGCTGGAGGAACTAGGCACGGTTCTGCTGTAGCGACAGGACCAGGCTTGGATAACTTGGCAAGGTGAGACTGAGCTGGAGCAACAAGGCAAGGCTCTGCCGGAGCAACAGGACAAGGCTGGACTGACTTGGCAAGGCAATACTGAGCTGGAGCAACAAGGCAAGGCTCTGCTGGAGCGACAGGACAAGGCTGGACTGACTTGGCAAGGCAATACTGAGATGGAGCAACAAGGCAAGGCTCTGCTGGAGCGACAGGACAAGGCTGGACTGACTTGGCAAGGCAATACTGAGATGGAGCAACAAGGCAAGGCTCTGCCGGAGCAACAGGACAAGGCTGGACTGACTTGGCAAGGCAATACTGAGATGGAGCAACAAGGCAAGGCTCTGCTGGAGCGACAGGACAAGGCTGGACTGACTTGGCAAGGCAATACAGAGCTGGAGCACTTGGCCAGACAGCTAGGCAAGATTCAGTCTCCCGTGGCAAGGAAGCAGGGCGAGACTCTAATGAAGCTGGACTCAATTCCAAAATGGTGAAAGGCACTGCTTCTGGTTCCACAATGGCTGCAGGGCAGGTTTCTGAAGATGGTTCCGGCTTGACTTCTCCGAAAGAAGCTGTTAGCTCAGTGGAACATTTGTCTCCGGCGACTGGGTCCTTGCGCTGGCATCCTTTTATCCTGTTCTCTCCATGCCGTTTCTCCTCGGGAACCAATCGGGCTTCCTTTTGCTTGGCGCGCTTTTCAGCTCGCCTCTCCCTTGCACTGATTGGTGGGTTCGAACCTGCTCCCAATTCCGGACCAATCATTTGCTCAGGATTCTCCTGCTCTGCTGCATCGTGCCTAGTTTCGGTTTCCTGCTCAGCATAAGTTTTGTTTTCCTGATCGTGCTCCAGATAAGTTTCGTTTTCCTCACCCTGCTCAGCGTAAGTTTCATTTCCCCCTTGTTCAGAGTCAGAGTCAGACTGAACTCTGTCAGAAGGGGAAGTCATTTCTTTATATATTTCTTTTCTTTTTGTTTACTATATTCTTTTTTCCCTTCTTTTCTATTTCTTTCTATTGTTGTCTTTTCTGCACTATTTTTTCTTTTTTTCACTTTTATTATTATTTTTAGTTTGTATTATTTTTCATCTTTTTAATTGTAATGTTTAATAAAATTATTATTAAAAAGTAAGACTTTTTAGTAATGGTGGCTTCATGCTATCTGCATTATGTGGCATATTGTGATGGAATGTGTTCTTAAAGGGGGGGGGGTGATGTGGTGGATTTTGTCACTGCCACTGGTTCTCAGGAAGGAGGGTGCGCATTCCAAACAGATAAGAGGACTCGCAGTCTGGAAAGTGTTGCTGGGAAAGTAAAGAGGTTCAAGGTTGCCCCGCCCTAGAGTCTCCCAGGTTATTTGTGCTTAGGTTAGTTATAGTAGCTTTAGTCTGGCAAGAGTCTGTATGATGAGTTCAATGAAGAACTGGAGTTTGAATGCACTGACTCATCGTTGTTCTTGGGCTGGTCCTGACACATATTTTTTAATACTTGTTTCTGGGGGATATAGAAGCCCTCTTCAAGCATTCACCTGACCATGTGAAGATTTGAACATGAGTAGAGGAAATGGTGTTTACTGGTCCCACCTCTTACCCTTTTCAATAATCACTTATTCAGCTGGAAGAAACTAAGCTCTCGTTCTTATAAACATCCATTCTTTGTGTGATCCAGGACCCTTTTGTATCAGGATGACACAAATGCAACTTATTTTCAGACATTCTAGCTGAATATGTGAAGTATGGACAGAATCAGGGCTTTCTCTACACTTGTCTTTAACAAACTTTCAAGACGTCATACATTCAGGTGAACATATGAAAAGGACTAATTGGAGATAATAATTCTGAATGATTGTCCTTCAATGTCTTCCATGAGAAATTGTGATTTCCTTCAGGGTTCCTATGAAGAATTTGCTCACTTCAAAATGTGTCTTTCAGGGGGACAGCTTCGATAGAATGTGGTTAGTTGTTCTGAGAACCATGTTGAACTAGATTGGGTTGTGGACTGATTTAGAACAGCTCATTGTTCTTTTGCTCATAAGATAATAGCCAAAATAAGTTCTATCATCATTATAAATACAGACCAAAAAGGATGAGAACTGGTGCCTTAAATTACATTTAAAAAACTGAATATAAGAAATTTTTGAAAACCAACATGCGTTAATAATAAAAATAAATTGAAAAATAAACTTAACCAAAATCTGTTCCACATGATAATAAGTTTCTGACTCATCTATGGTTTAAATTAATGTAGAATTAAGCATAATGGAAATATGTTCATATTTCCTTCATATTATATAAGGATATTTCATATCCTTCATATGTTTTGGATTACAAATATTTTGTCATGTTAGCTTGACTTGATAGATGTGTAGTCCTAATATCTGGATGGAGGATGGATGGATGGGCAGGGGATAGTATCTGTCAGTATCAATTATTGTGCAGCATATGGAGAAACACCTAATGTTACTAATAATTCAGTTCGATTATATCTCTGATTATAATTTCGTAGAATTTTAGGATCGTTATTTTTCTATCTTGAGAAAATCCCCAAACAAGTTTAGAATTAGTTTGGTCTGTTATTTCTTGCACTTCACAGTGCTTTTTTATTTTCATTCTCTTCTTTCTCTTATCTACCTATTTTATATATCTTAGGAGAGGGAATAAAGGTTTCATTAAAGCTAGACATTTTTTTTAAAAAAGACTTTGATGTGGAAAGAAATCTAATTAGAGTTTATTGTCCAGGAGCTTTAAATTACAGTAATCTTTCCTTTTTGTGCACTTAAAATAGGCTAGTGATGATTGGGGTTGCAAATATTTATCTGTCCTTTAATTTACTTTTGAGTATTTCTGTTACCATAAATTATTGCTAAGCAATTTCTTTAGCGTTATAAAAAAGAAAATAAAGGAAAAAAGTGGACTCGGTCTTCCTGTACATCCCTGCAGCTTGCATCCTTTTGCTGGGGTTTCTGCTTAATAGGTAATGAACAAAATGGTAGCAATAGCTTGCTTTCTTTTCTTTTCTTTTCTTTTCTTTTCTTTTCTTTTCTTTTCTTTTCTTTTCTTTCTTCTTTTGTTTTTGTAATAGCCAATATTTAATTTAATTTAATTATTTTATTTTTATTTTAATGGAGATTTAATAGCACAGTCATGAAGAAAAAAGGGGAAAAGCCCAGAAATAAACAAATAGAGGTTTACCTACTGTTTAAAATAACAACAGTAAAAAAAATCAAAATTACATTAAGTACTATAGATAAAGTATATATATAATACTATATATAAAGTCTCCAGCAAAGAAGATTGTTACCTTGTCGTGGTGCTGGAGCTTGAGCACCTCAATGATGCCATGAGCTAAACTGTGAAGGGACACCCAAGACAGGAAGGTCATGGCAGAGAGGTCAGACTAAATACGATCCCTGGGGAAGGTAGCAGCAACACACCCCAGTATTCTTGCCGTGAAAACTAAATGGATCAGTACAACCAGAGATATGTCGGTATACCATCGGAAGATGGGACTCCCAGGTTGGAAAATGGTCAAAATGCTAGTGGGGGGGAACAGAGGATAAGTTCAAAAAGCCCCAGATGTGATGATGCAGCTAGCTCAAAGCCAAAAGGATGGCTAGTGGCTGACGGTCCTGGTGGTGAACGACGAATCCAATGTTCTAAAGATCAACACACCATAGGAACCTGGAATGTAAGATCTATGAGCCAGGGCAAATTAGATGTGGTTATTGGTGAGATGTCAACATTAAATATAGACATCTTGGTTGTCAGTGAACTGAAATGGACTGGAATGGGCCACTTCACATCAGATGACCACCAGATCTACTACTGTGGACAACAGGACCACAGAAGAAATGAAATAGCCTTCATAATTAATAATAAAGTGGCTAAAGCAGTGCTTGGATATAATCCAAAAAACAATAGAATGATCTCAATTCGAATTCAGGGTAACCCACTTAACATCACAGTGATCCAAATATACGCCCCAACCACAGATGCTGAAGAAGCAGAAGTAGATCAGTTCTATGAGGATCTGCAGCACCTACTGGATAATACACCAAAGAGAGGTTATTTTTCATTACAGGAGACTGGAATGCTAAGGTGGGTATTGAGACCGCACCTGGAATTACAGGTAAGCATGGTCTGGGAGAACAAAATGAAGCAGGACATAGGCTGATAGAATTTTGCCAAGACAATTCAATGTGCATAACAAACACTATCTTCCAGCAACCTAAAAGACGACTTTATACATGGACTTCACCAGATGGTCGACTCTGAAATCAGATTGACTACATCCTTTGTAGCCAAAGGTGGTGGACATCTATACAGTCAGTAAAAACAAGACCTGGAGCTGACTGTAGTTCAGATCACGAACTTCTTATTGCAAAATTTAGAATCAGACTAAAGAGAATAGGTGTGCTGGCTCGCCTCCAGAACAGATTGGAGAGTCTTGGCAGTCAGCCCGAGGGAAGGAACGCAGCCCAAGGTTTCTTTGCAAGACTGGCCGGGAGATAGAGAAACCAGCGTGTGCCAATAATCAGAGTAGTGAAGCAAAGGAGTAGTCAATAATCCAAACCGGGTCAAGGGTTCCAGAAGTCTGAGCCACGATAATCCAAGCCAGGTCCAGGGGTCCAGCAGGCAGAGCAAGATAGTCCAAACAGGGTCAGGAACGCAGGAAACAGGATACCAGAGTGGTCGCAAAGCCAAAGTGCAACGTTGCTCCCACAACTCCCTCACTGCTTCGTTGGTAATTTATCAGGAGCTCAGGAGCTGTCCTCTGGGTCCTGCAAAGACTCTCCCTGCCCTCTGCGTAACTCCCTAGCAGCCAGCCGAGCACTTTTCCTCCTGTCCTTTAAGGCGAGGCGCACACGCCTCCGCCTCTGCCCCTTGGGGGATTCAGGAGAGCTGGGAGGCTGATGGGATCCAGCTGGCTGCTGGCTAGAGGGTGGGGACAAACCGCAATCCCCAGCTTGCTCCCCTGTATGCTCGGTTGCTGGCTGCTGGCTAGAGGGTGGGGCCAAACCACCATCCCCAGCTTGCTCTCCTGCAGCCTCAGGTATTGCTGCCTCCTGCGGTGCTGGGTCGTTGTCTGGGTCTGGGGCCTCGCCTGGCTCAATCCCCTGGGGGTTTGCCAGGGGCAGCTCGTCCTCTGACTCATCGCTGAGGCCCTGGGGCAGAGGCTGAACCAGGACAATAGGGAAGACCCACAGATCAGTTAGATATGAGCTCACTAATATTCCTAAGGAATATGCAGTGGAGGTGAAGAATAGATTTAAGGGACTAGATTTAGTAGATAGGGTCCTGGAAGAACTATGGACAGAAGTTTGCAACATTGTTCAGGAGGCGGCAACAAAAAACGTCTCAAAGAAAAAGAAAACCAAGAAGGCAAGATGGCTGTCTGTTGAGACACTGGAAGTAGCCCAAGAAAGAAGGAAAGCAAAAGGCAACAGTGATAGGGGGAGATATTCCCAATAAAATGCAAAAGTCCAGAGGTTAGCCAGAAGAGATATGGAATTATTTTTAAACAAGCAATGCATGGAAGTGGAAGAAGATAATAGAATAGGAAGGACAAGAGACCTCTTTCAGAAAATTAGAAACATCAGAAGTAAATTCCAGGCAAAAATGGGTATGATGAAAAACAAAGATGGCAAGGACTTAACAGAAGCAAAAGAGATCAAGAAAAGGTGGCAAGAATATCATCATCATTGGCGATCACTCGTAGCCGAGTAAGATTGTCTTCCAAAGGTAAAATTTTAACGGTGGATCCGTAAGTGGCTGTAAAGGCCAATTCTGGATCTGCACAACCTCCCACAGTGGGGGCATAGGTTTCCGGGTGGGAGACGGTCATGATGAGGGTTTGCCTGACGTGCCTTCCTTTTAGCTCTTTTCTCCCTTTCGCCCTGTACTCGTGCTTCTTCAAAGTCCATAGCACCATTAATAAAGGCTGACCTCCAATTGAAACGCTCATGAGTTAGGGCTTCCCAGTTCTCAATGCTGATATTACATTTTTTTAAATTAGCTTTGAGAGTATCTTTGAATCTCTTTTGCTGTCCACCAATATTCCGTTTTCCATTCTTAAGTTGGGAGTAAAGTAGCTGCTTTGGAAGACGATGGTCAGGCATTCGAACAACATGACCAGTCCAGCGAAGTTGATGTTGGATGATCATTGTTTCAATGCTGGTGGTTTTCGCTTCTTCTAATACGCTAACATTAGTCCGCCTATCTTCCCAAGTAATTTGCAGAATTTTTCGGAGGCAGTGTTGATGGAATCTTTCAAGAAGTTGGAGGTGGCGTTTGTAGAGGGTCCATGTTTCACAGGCGTACAGAAGGGTTGGTAGTACAATGGCTTTGTAAACAAGATTTGCTTTCAATCAACTCTCAAGGAACATCTGGCAAGAATATACAGAAGATCTGTATAGGAAGGATAATAATATTGGGGATAGATTTGATGGTGTGGTCAGTGAGTTAGGGCTAGACATCCTGAAGAGTGAGGTTGAATGGGCCTTAAGAAGCATTGCTAATAACAAGGCAGCAGGAGATAATGGTAACCCAGCTGAACTGTTTAAAATCTTGCTAGATGATGTTGTCAAGGTGATGCATGCCATATGCCAGCAAATTTGGAAAACACAAGAATGGCCATCAGATTGGAAAAAATCAACTTATATCTCCATACCAAAAAAGGGAAGCACTAAAGAAAGTTCAAACTATCGAACAGTGGCACTTATTTCACATGCCAGTAAGGTAATGCTCAAGATCTTGCAAGGTAGACTTCAGCAATTCATGGAGCGAGAATTGCCAGATGTACAAGCTGGGTTTAGAAAAGGCAGGGGAATGAGAGACCAAATTGCCAATATCCACTGGATAAAGGAGAAAGACAGGGAGTTTCAGAAAAATATCTCTTTCTGTTTTATTGACTATTCTAAAGTCTTTGACTGTGTGGATCATAACAAATTGTGGCAAGTTCTTGGTGGTATGGGGATACCAAGTCATCTTGTCTGCCTTCTGAGGAATCCGTATAATGACCAAGTAGCAAGGGTAAGAACAGACCACGGAACAACGGACTGGTTTAAGATTGGGAAAGGAGTACAGCAGGGTTGTATACTCTCACCCTACCTATTCAACTTCTACGCAGAACACATCATGCGACGTGCTGGGCTTGATGAATCCAAGGCTGGAGTTAAAATCGCTGGAAGAAACATTAACTATCTCAGATATGCAGATGATACCACTTTGATTGCTGAAAGCAAGGAGGAGCTGAGGAGCCTTATGACGAAGATGAAAGATGAAAGTGCAAAAGCTGGGTTGCAGTTAAACCTCAAAAAAGCCAAGATTATGGCAACCAGCTTGATTGATAACTGGCAAATAGAGGGAGAAAAAGTGGAGGCAGTGACAGACTTTGTATTTCTAGGCACAAAGATTACTACAGATGCTGACTGCAGCCAGGAAATTGGAAGATGTCTACTTCTTGGGAGGAGAGCAATGACAAATCTTGATAAAATAGTTAAGAACAGAGACATCACACTGACAACAAAGGTCCGCATAGTTAAAGTAATGGTATTCCCTGTAGTAACCTATGGCTACGAGAGCTGGACCATAAGGAAGGCTGACCAAGGGCAAGATGGATGGATGATATTCTGGAGGTGATGGACTCGACCGTGGGGGAGCTGGGGATGGCAACGGCCAACAGGAAGCTCTGGTGTGGCTGGTCCATGAAGTCATGAAGAGTCGGAAGCGACTTAATGAATAAACAACAACAACAAAATATATAAAGTAATCTAAACTGTTATTGGAATCAAATCAAAAGTCAACATTTAACAGAAGTAGCCAATGGAGTAAGAAATATCAGTCAGAAGGAACAAGAGAGAGAGAGAGAGAGAGGGGGGGGGGGGAGGATGGATGGATGGATGGATGGATGGATGTTAGATAAAATTTAGGAAATCCCTCCTTTTGATGGCAAAATAGACAAGATATAATACTGTAAAACCTTAAGTTTAGAGAAACCCAAAATGTACAGTAGGTGTGGTACATTTTATTAATTTATGTGATTCCACTTTTTTAAGCCTATATCTGAGATGTATTGTACACTTTAAACTTTGTCTCTTCCACCTGTGGCAAAAGTGTTTCTTAAGATTTGGGGGAGATCCCTGTTAACAATCAATTCCCAAAGGGCAAGGAAAAGCCATCTGCCTTTTCTCTTTCACTTAGCTCAAACAATACTTAGCCTCAGTGTTCATGTGTGAACACACAGACATTGACCTAATGCTTCCTGTTTATATATTTCAGAGAAGCAAACATATGCCTTTTGCAGAAAGCCATATTTTATTAACCTTTTGAAGGAGGTGATGGGTTGGAGCTGTAAAAAAGACAGTAGCATTGGACTACGGTGATTCTAGGTGAAAGTCTGAATCAAAATCACATTTTTGATTGTCATACCAATGTTTTTCAAAATAAAAAATTGCCTTGAAAAGCTAGTATATTTGGAAGCAAAGAATGTGATTCAAGAAGCATGTTTGCCTTAAGTCAGTCTTACAGAGACAATGCTTGGTTTGAGTTAGAAAGACTTGACCTAGGAATGAAACCCATTGTATCACCTCAGATGATATAACACTGGCAGAGAATTGGCGCCCATTTGTTCCACTTTTGTGCCAAATCTATTATCACTCTCCCATTAAGTCAGATGTCTATGGGAAGAACTGTGTGACCTTTTGACCACACATTATTTATTATCTGCTTCTTTCCCAGATTTTGTCTAAGGTGGGGTACTGGGGGTGTCTAAGGCATGCTGGCTGGGGGTGTTCTGGGAGTTGAAGTCCACACTTCTTAAAGTTACTGAGATTGAAAAACACTGATTTACTGTATGGGCTTATTCTGCCTGGTTGCTCCATCACTAGAATGAGCAGATAACTGTTTCTGGAGGGCAGAAACTGACAATGTCACATCTATTAACCCCTCACTTACTTCAAAGCCACCCTCTGCCCACATTTCTCTGCTCCATCTATTTCTGAAGTGCACTTTCCCATGGCATGCTTCTTGAGTGCCCCTGTCCATTTGGGCTAGAGTGCTTCAGTATGCCTCAGGCTTCCCCTACTTTGCAGAGGAAGGATTGCCCCTTCAACTGAGCCAAACTTTATTATGCACTTTAATAGTGCCTATGCCTCCCTTTACCAGCATTGCTGAAACAGCATAGTGATTAAGATCTTCACTTAGTATAGCGAACATTACCAATTTGAAACCCAGTAGATTATTTTTTAAAAATATTAATGTTACCAGCTTCGTACTTCTCCTTGGACTTTTTAAAGAAAGTTTTTAATTTATTGATTTTCCATTCACCTGAGATAGAAGAGTTTCACCTCCAGCTCCCAGATTGTCCATAGGTTATTAAACCAGCAAAAAAATTATATGCTAAGTGAAGGTCTTAACCATTATGTTATTTCAGCAGTGTTAATAAAGGGAAGTATAGAAACCATTAGAGTTCATGCAGGAAAGAATGGATTTTTTTAGCTGCTTGTGTCTGCGTGTGTCTGCATTTTGATACTTCAGTAACTCTTCAGTAACTCTTCTTTGATACTTTACCTTTGTATTTATAAATGTAACTCAACTTTGTGGCATATATATTTTATATGCCATGCTCTCTATCTATATACAGAAAGAGCTTCCCACAGAA